>JACVVK020000671.1:235000-249827 GCA_018292915.2 Batillaria attramentaria | reverse complement strand
CACACGCTGTGGTAAAGGACGTTAAACTCCCATTCACCCATTCACCCGCCCAATCACCCACCCAATCAACCACCCGCCCAATCACCCACCCACCCAATCACCCACCTGCCCAATCACCCACCTGCCCAATCACCCTCCCGCCCAATCACCCGCCCGCCCAATCACCCACCCCTTTTTGCATCTTGGTAATGCCTTAGTCAAAGTCGTTGTAACGGTCCCTTTCTCAATTTCACTCCGACAGAGGGTGGGGTGGGGTGTGAGTGAGTGGGTGGGTGGGTGTTTGGGGGTTTAACGTCCTTTTCCACCACATACGGGTGATATCAAAGACGGGGCAATGATGAAAAAGCCAGCACAAATAATTATTTGGCCCCAGCCGGGATACGAACTCACGACCCAAGCATTAGAAGTCCAACACTCTGCCATTCGGCCACCCCGGCTCCCCCACGCCGACAGACCGAAGTCCGCTGGAAACACTTAGTGCTACAGTACTCACATTTGAAACTGGACACAGTCGGTGCTACTCGCAAACACTCTGTCCTGGTGGTGCCATGTTGGAAACGGAGCAGCATCGGAAACACTCGCGTCAATATTTGACTACCCCGACTACCCCCCTATGCAGAGAAAGAACTGATCGTCTCCAAACCTGTATGCAAATTCTAGCGCAGATACAACTCTTCTGAGACTAAGAAATCATGCTGCTCCCGATTTTCCATTGTTGTTTTTGTTGTTGTTCCTCCTTGCCTGAACACTCATAAGAAGGCAATTTGAAGTATGTATTAAAATGCCACACCGAGGCGGTGGGAAAAGCCCCTGCCCAGACATTTTCCTAGCAGCGCTCCCTCCCGCCCCCCTCCCCCTCCACCTCCTTTGGTAACAGCAACTCCTCGTGCCTTAATCTGAGCTTAGTTGCTTCTCTTGAGCTGCGGTTGCATAGGTTGGTTTTGCGTGGGATTTCAACAACGCTCTGCACCCATGACCCCTGTTCAAAGTTAACTAAATAAATAGGGCTTCTTTGGCGTCCGCTAATGAAAACACACCAAAAATGGTGTTGATTGGTACATGTAATAATAATAGTGAATTGTACTTATATAGCGCAAAATTCTCACACAGTGACTCAATGTGCGTACTCCCGCACTCATACCGACAAATATGCAAACACACACACACACACACACACAACACACACACACACACACACACACACACACAGAGAGAGAGAGAGAGAGAGAGAGAGAGAGAGAGAGCAGCTGAATCAGGAAGAGGTAAGTGGGTCTAGACGAAAGCCAGCAAGAACAGGTGCGTTTTCAAGTCAGACTTGAAACGATCTATGTCCGACTGGTCTCTCAGACGGGCAGGTAGTGCGTTCCAGTGACGGGGCAGCAAAGCTAAACGCGTGCTCACCGACTGTTTTGAGGTTTCGACGAGGAGCTTTCAATGTTTTTTTCAGAAGAAGAACGAAGAGTGCGTGCCAGTTGGTGGATTGTAAGGGAATTTGAGAGGCAGGCCGGAAGAGTTCCTTCAAGAAAGCGAAATACCTGTATGCAGATTTTGAACTGAATGCTGAATTTTACTGGCAGCCAGTGAAGATGCCGCAGCAAGGGCGTGATGTGGTCGGATTTTTTCTTGTTCAAAATCAGCCCTGCCGCGCAGTTTTGCACACGATGGAGTTGGTTTATCTGTTCTGCCGGCAACACCGATCACCAGACCAATCAACACCAATCACCCATTCTTCAGATATTTCACACACACACACACACACACACACACACACACACACACACACACACACACGTACGCAGTTGATCGCAATACCCCCCCCCCCCCCCCTGTCCATTTCATGGGGGCTTAAAAAGCTTGTACACAATTTAATCCTGCGGGGGATTCACACCCACCATCACATCTCGTCGAGAGTGTCCACCTGACCTTATCACATGGTGATGCCTATGGAGTATATATCTGTCGTATACAGTATGTCTGCCGGTACTTGTATAGATGTGTTTGTCTGTCCGTTACTCGTATGTATGTTATCACCCCTATTGTATGGGCTCCTTGCCTATCAATAAAAGTGTTCGTTCGTTCGTTTGTTCGTTCGTAAATCTCGTCGAGAGTCCAGTCTTAGCCACCTGAGTCATCTCGAACCGCCCTCAGTTTCAAGGCAAACTGTAGGCCGTCATCCAGGAAGAGAAATTAAAGAAGGCCACACCGCTGGACAGACGGCTCTGAAACTAACACCGATGAGTAAGATTATCCTCCGACATGCCTGTCGTATATCTTCTTTGTTGCCTTCTCTCTCTCTCTCTCTCTCTTTTTTTTTTTTTTTTTTCGTTTTGTTTTTACGTCTCGACCTGAGTAGGTCTTTTGCGCGCTCTTTGTCCGGATGCAACGTGTGCTATTTCTGTAACGGACGACTCGCTGTTTTTGTTGTTGCTGTCGTTGTTTTCTGTCTCCCTGACCGATGTGAGGATTGTCCATGGCATGAAGCTGATAAAAGATGAAAGGACACACACACACACACACACACATACACACACACACACACACACACACACACACACACACACACACACACACACACACGCGCACGCACGTACGTTCTTGAGCTAGTCGCTTAGGTCGGTTTAAAGTTAGGTTCCAAGGTTTTAAAACAGCCAACAAACAACAACAACAAAACAATATGATTTTACCTCCAAAATTATGTTTCTCTTCTCCTCATATTTAAAAAAAAAATACCGTCTTCAGTGTTGATGCATTCTAAACATGATCTATTTGCCATTTTCACTGTATGTCTGCAAAATGTGAACCTTCTATATATCATTAACATTATCATTATCATCGTTGTCATTTCTCTGGCCTCCTCCTGTGGACATGGCAGCAATCAGCGGGTTCAGCCATTATCATTATCATCGTTATCATTTTTCTGGCCTCCTGATGTGACCATGGCACCAATCAGCGGGTTCAGCGTTCTGGGCCCGTACGCAAAACTCGAGGTTAATTTAACCCACGGCTACGGGCCTAACCCAGACTAGGACAAAAGAAACCCCCAAACATGATTAAATTAAAAAGGAAGCAAAGAAAGAAAGACAACAATCTTTCTATAACGGCATAGGCACGTTGCTGGAATGGACCCGCTTCCTGATTTACAATTTTAAAAAACAACAAAAAAACAACAACAAAACAACAACAAAAACCAGAAAATTTAACCCTAGAGCTAGTTTAGTTCTAGGTTAGACTCTAACCCGGGGCTTAACTTTCTAACCCTGGCTTTTACCTGCGGGCCCTGGTCACCTGATGAACGATATTGAAGACTGTTAGGCTGTAAAATCGCAAATCATAGCTTCAGCTGACATCAAGGCGTACACCAAGCACGTTTGCACTTGCAGATATTATAAGTCTTGTCATTGCCCGCAGAGCATGACGATGTTGAGTACGCGAGACACTGATACTCGGCGTTTATGACTGACAGTCGCAGACCGTCTGACGGCGGGCGGCGGCGACTCTGGGGGGACACAGATAGGGGAATCTGGGGCGACGGTTCCGCACGATTAGCTGACGGAATAGCCTCCTTGTCTGCAGATAATGACGTTGGAATATAGATCGACTCCCTCCCTCCGGCGTGCGATACTGCTCTGATCCTACTTTAAACACCCCGCAACCACTCTCACAGCGGACGATGGCTTCTTCAACTTAATTTACACTCGCTCGATGGCGGCGAGAGTAGAGGCAAAGAGGAACTGGGTAGTGGACGATAGCGCTGGATCATCCCCCTTTTGTTGGTTCGTTGTTCTGTATATGTGTGTTGTGGGTGGCCAATGGTAGAGCGTTGGACTTCTGATGCTCGGGTCGTGAGTTCGTATCCCGGCTGGGGCCAAATATTTGTGCTGGCTTTTTCATCGTTGCCCCGTCTTTGATATCACCCGTATGTGGTGGAAAGGACGTAAAACCCCCAAACACCCACCCACCCTGTATGTGTGTTGTAATCATCATCATCATCATCATCATCATGAATTATACTTATACAGCGTGAAAATTCTCATAGTGACTCAATGCGCGTACTCCGGCATCCATACCAACAACTATGCAACGGAAGCACACACACACACACACACACACACACACACACACACACACACACACACACACACACAGAGAGGGGGGGGGGAGAGAGAGAGAGAGAGAGCAGCTGAATCAGGAGGAGGTAAGTGTCGAAAGCCACTGAGCCGGAATAGATACGTTTTCAAGCCAGACATGAACCGATCTATTCCGCCAGGTCTCGGGCAGACATTGTGGACACGTTTATTGTATTGAATGCATGAGAAGAGTGAACGATCGCGCAGGTGAAATCATAGCTAAGCGGTCCTCTCTCTCTCTCTCTCTCTCTCTCTCTGTGGGTGCTTGTGACTTTGTGTGGGCGTTGGGGTGTGTGTGTGTGTGTGTGTGTGTGTGTGTGTGTGTGTCCCTCCCCGGGCTCTCTCTCTCTCTCTCCGTGTGTGTGTGTGTGTGTGTGTGTGTGTGTGTGTTTGCGCGCGTGCGCGAGCGAGAGTGATGTGCGCGTGCGTGTGTGCGTGCGTGAGTGCGTGCATGTACGTTCGCGTGTTTCTGCGCGGTCCAATTCCGCAGCAGATGGAAGTGAAGCGGGGATTAGGGGGACCGGAGGCGTCATACCAGAGATAAAGCACACAGCTGTGACACACCCGCCCGCAAAACTAATCCGACGAAATTGCTGGCGAGGTGCGGTCTATCTCTGCCTGGAAGTCTCTCGTCCAGCTCCCGCAAACGACAGAACAAACTTTAATCGAGATCCGTGACTCCAGTGTAAACTTTCAAGTCTGAAAGAGACGCTGCTTTAGAAGAAAGTTAATTGCACACGAAGCTTGTCTTAAAACACTACGAAAGCTTTTCGAAAATTCTCCAGCTTTCTTGTGGAAGTATGACGCATGCAAAATGCTCTTTGAAGTTGCAAAGCCGAGCGCCAACTGTTGGGGATATTCTTGAAATGCGTTTTAATGGGAGTGCAATTATGCCGCATGTGGGTAGTAATCACTCTTGAAGTAGGTTCAGTAAAGGGAGGATACTGCCCTTCAAGGGAGATAAGCCTGCGAATTGTGTGTGTGTGCTCGTCCTTTTCCTTATTTATTCAGCATCAAATTCATTATTCATCATTATGTAAAAAGTGCCCAAATATTTTCTGCTCTCGCCAACCACGTGTAAGTGTCTTGCGAAAAAAACAACAAACAAACAGCAACAAACATCAGCAGCAGCAACAGCAGCAGCAGCAACAGCAGCAGCAGCAACAGCAGCAGCAGCAACAGCAACAACAACAACGACGACAACAACGACAACAGCGACCAGAGCGACGACGACGACGACGACAATATATATATATAAAGCCTTAAATGGGAGCAGTCTTGGTCGAACTTTTGAAGCGGCATAGCAAAGGGAAAAGGTCTCCCATTTTGATTATATATCCCAAGTGTCTTGGTTTAATTAACTTCTTGTCCGGGCATCTTTCTTTACCTCGGATAGGCCGTTGATGAAAGATCGCAAAATACATGTTGTTACTTCCTCTTGAAATCCGTTTGATCAGCGCGTCAGTGGTATAGAGGAAATGAAACGGTCCAAAAATGTACGACGGAGGCGGGCATTAATCAAAGCCTTGCCACAAAAGGCCAAGTAGGGATGTCAGTGATTAAGTTTAACAGCCATCCTCCGAGAAACAATGGCATCATTTCTATTTACCCTCTGGCACGTTCGAGGCCTTCTGGTGAATTACTGTCGAGGGTGAGATCTGATTGCAGGAACGGCAGACGCTGGATGTGCCATCAGATATCCGGCTCCCACCTGCTTGATCCCTTCTTGCCATGATAGATTCTCAAATGTATCGGAATGGTAGACATTTCGTTTTAATGAGTAACTGTGCTGGCGAGGAGACAGAGGTAGGTGAGTGGCCGGTCAGGATGGTTAAATTCATTCAGGCGATTCGCTACAAAACAGTTATCAAAATATTTCTTGAAATACACAGACACAGATTCACACACACACGCGCGCGCGCACGCACACACACACACACACACCACACACACACACACACACACACACACACACCACACACACACACACACACACACACACACACGTCACACGCACACACAGAGGTCACACACACACAGAGGTCACACACACACACACACCACACACACACACAGAACAAATACAAACGGAGACACAAAACGACAACATTAAACGAAGATGCGAACGAAAAAGCACACACACCACACACCACACACACACACCACCACACACACACACACACACACACACAAAATCCCAGAACAAATACAAACAGAGAAACAAAACGACAACATTAAACGAAGATGCGAACGAAAAAGTACATTCAACTTCAATCTAATCCCCCTGTCTCAGGGGAGAGAAAACCGAACGAAATAAAACAATAAACCTAAAAGTCCAAAACATATTCACCCCTAATCAAATAGCTCCCCGATCCCTCCCCAGGGAAACAAATACATGGGTAATTCCGGGAAAAAACAACAACCAAAACAAAACAAAACAAAAAAAACAAAGAACCCCAAAACAACATCACAAAAACCGCTTTAAAAAAAAAGCCTGTACGCGAATAAAAAAGTACATTCAGCCTCGATCCAATTCCCTTGTTTCTGCGTTTTCTATAGCCGGGAGTTCGAGAAATTATGGTATGGTATGGTATGGTAGACTTCTCCTCGGCGCATGTATCCATCTCTGCTGAAATGCGCACGGCGCCGCAGGGCTGGAGGACGAAGCAATGAAAGCCTGCTGCCGCTAAGCGCTACTTTATGTGCAAACCTCCACCCTCCTATTCACTCTGGTGCGTGCGACAGTATTTCTGTTTACCACGACACCGGCCACAGCCCACTCTTCTTCGAAAGATGAACGTGGGATTTTTAGCGTGCACACTTGATGTATGTGCGTGCGTGTGTACACGAAGGCGAGACAGGCACCGTAAACGAGTCTGCACATGGATTTGACTCGATATGGTAAGGGAAAATCCCACCATATTCCTGCCCACCGGGGACTCGAACCAGGTAGCTCAGGATCCGAAGTCGGATGCCTTAACCCCCAGACCAAATCCCCTGTAATTAGCATGAAGGTGCAGCGTCTCCTGCATGTCTCAAGTTTATATTGCCCCGTAGATCAGTTTGCATCAGCTGCCTAACGTTACATTTTTGTTTTTTTCACGTAGTGCATACACACTTGGGAAATAAAAAATCCTTACAAATTCCAATATATGTTCAATCCTAAAAATACGCGGGTAATTCTGTCCAGACACAAGAAACCGCTTAGAATTAAATTCAACCCCAGTGCAATTTCCCTGTCTGGATTTCTTGAAAAAAAAATCCTCCATCAATAGCCCCCTCCCCCTTCCCCTTCTCTGCACCTCTCCTCTCCCAATAATATGCGAGTAATTCCACGCAGACACAAGAAACCGCTAAAAGTAAAATAATAAAAAAAAAGTAGAAAAAAGGAAAACAAAAAACCACCTAAAACCCAATTGAAACAAAAATAGGATGAAAGCTGGAACATAACATAGCCTACTAGCCTACTAAGACTCATCACTCATAGAATTATGTAAAATGATATCATCTGTTAATCGTGATAAATGATTTAAAACTCGCTTATGTGCGATTCGCGCATTAAAGAAAAAGTGAGGGGGAAAAGCATCATCAATCCCCAAACATAAAAAACTAAATCCCACACATCATAAAAACATAAAACCAGAACATTATTATTAAAAAAAAGCACCTAAACCTGGAACAACTTAAAACAAAAAACAAAAAATAAACCAAATAAAAACTAAAAAAACCAAGAGCAAAAATGAAAAAAGACAGTTATTTCAATGTCAGTCAGTCTCTCTCTCTCTCTCTCTCTCTCTCTGGCGGATGTGAGCTCAACAACATCCCCCCCCCCGCCCCCCGCCCCCCCAAAAAAAAAAACCAACAAAAAAACAAAAAAAAAAACCCAACCAACCAACCAACCAAACAAACAAACAAACCCCCCTCCCCCAAAACACACCACACACACACACTCACCCCCCCCCCCCTCCACACACACACACACACACACACACACACACACACACACACACACTCACCCCCCCCCTCCACACACACACACACACACACACACACACACACACACACACACACACACCCAAAAAAATCCGCTCTGGGCATTCTACATTTTTATAGACATCCCCCTCCTGTTTTCTTGTGTACCGGAATGGCCGGCGGAAGACGATCATAAATCCTAACCTAAAGATGTATTTATCTAAGAAGCAGTAAAACGGCAATCAACACGGAAAATCACGAGATCGGGTACCCCCCCCCCCTTACCCCCCCCCCCAAAAAAAAAAAAAAAGTAAGCAAGCAAGCAGTTAGTCAGTCGGTCAGTCAGAAAATCACTTACGTTTTATTTCCTTTTTTTTTTTTTTTTTTGGGGGGGGGGGGGGTTCTTTCTTTCTTATCTTTCCGTTCCTTCTCCTTCGCTTCATCTCTTATTTTCTTTATTTATTAATTTTCTTATTTCTTACTATTTATTATTCTTAGCTTCGTTCAGTTCGAATCCCGGCCTGGGCCACAAATTTGTGTTGGCTTTTTTCTCGTTGCCCTGTCTTCGATACGTACATCACCAGTACGTGATGGGGGAGCCGGGGTGGTCGAATGGTAGAGCATTGGACTTCTAATGCTCGGGTCGTGAGTTCGATCCCGGCTGGGGCCAAATATTTGTGCTGGCTTTTTCATCGTTGCCCCGTCTTTGATATCACCCTGTGTGGTGGAAAAGGACGTTAAACCCCCAAACACCCACCCACCCACCCACCCACCCAGTACGTGATGGAAATTCAAGGACGTAAAACTCCCAAACACCCCCCACCCTTAGCATTTTCCTCCTTCGTTATTTCATTCTTTCTTTCTGTTCCTTCTTTCCTCTGTTCTTTCTTCCTTTTCCTTACTTCTCTGCCCCTTCCTTTTTTTTAATTTAGTTTTTTGCTTCGTAGCTTCCTTCGTTCATTTCCTTCTTTCTTTATTTTCCTTTCTTTTTTCCCTTCCTTCTACGTCCCTACCTTCCTTCCTTTCTTACTTTCTTTCATGATTATCATGATAATATGCTGAATGTTTTGCACAGGCGTTTTTATTGTCATTGTCGTTCTTTCTTTCTCTTTAATTAATCCTGGTGGTAGCGAAAGAGACCAACCCACTGCTCGAAAACAACCGATGGTAAGTCTCCTTTTTCTCATAAGTCCCGTCTTCTCAATTTTAACACAAGCTTTTACTGACTTTGGCCGATATAAATGCTTAGAACCGGAGATCAACACAGCGAAGGAGCTGAAATGAATTCCAGGCTATGACCTTTTTAACGACAACCGATCGGGAGCCGTGCCCTGTGGGAACCCTTGGAAACGACAGGAAATAAAAGTGGTGACAGTAAAAGGCATTCAGGCTTCGGGCCGACGGAACCGTCTTCAGCCTGTGCTAGCTCCTAAGCTGAGGTAGTCTTTGTAATGACATTTTAACAGAGAGAGAGAGAGAGACAAACAGACAGACAGACAGACAGACAGACGGTGGTTGGGTGTTTGGGAGTTTAACGTCCTTTTTCACCACGTATGGGTGATGAGAGAGAGAGAGAGAGAGAGAGAGAGATTCAATGAATCAACGAAACTTTATTTTACAATCGTAGGGGCAGCTGACGTCAGAGTCAGTTTTCATACCTGCCGTTGCTAAAAACTACTATTATCTAACTAATAAAAAGGAATAAAACAAGAAAAACAAGCAATCAAATAAACAAATAAACGCAGACAACAACAAACAAACAAACAAAACAAACGAGAGAGAGAGAGAGAGAGAGAGAGAGACAGGTGCAGTGTTTGTGTTCTCCTGTACATGACTTAGCAATTTAATACAAAGAAAGAGAGAGACAGACAGACACCGGATCAGGCTCAGACATTTTTATTGCACAAACCCTATGGTCCATTACAATGCAGTGAGCAAACGCCGGCAGCACAGACTCACACACCAACAAGTGGATCAACCCAAAACATTGCAACAAAAAACATCACAGACAAAAGCAGAGAGAGAGAGAGAGAGAGAGAACGAACGAACGAACGAAGTTTATTTTACAACGTAAAAAGATTTGGCCATACATTGATCAGTTTTCAAACAGCCGTTGCTACACAAAAAAGGCACTGCAAAAGGACTGAAGCAGAGACTACAAAAGAGATTCCACGTCAAACAACGATCAGTTCTTGACAGGCAGCTTTGCAGTACTGCGTTTTCTCGATGTCCATTGTTTCTGTTTTGTTGGGCTTCGGTCATCTTTGGTTCAACGGATGGCACATCTTTTAATCCTTTTGTTTATACCGTGCTTCTCTGTCTTTCTGTCTGTGAATGCCTCCCTGTCTCTCTGTCTCTGTCTCTCTCTCTCCCTAGTAGGGTATATTTCCTTGAATTCTTTCTCGGATTTGTTTCACACTTAAAATTGTGTACGTATTTCTTGTTTTTAGCAACGGCAGGAGAAAATTGACCAAAGTATGGTTGTACCTTTTTTGGTCGGAAATAAAGTCCGTTTGCTCTCTCTCTCTCTCTCTCTCTCTCTCTCTCTGGGCGTGCATGTTTGAGTTCCCAAGGAACGCCGCCAACACACCGTGAACCTGACATATATAAATTTTCGTTGATTCATTGAATCTCTCTCTCTGTCTGTCTGGCTGTCTGTCTGTCTGTCTGTCTCTCTCTTGACAGGACAACAACACTTTTTTTTTCAAAACAAGTCTCTTTTTGTCTTCAAGCGAAAGAGCAACAGACGTTTAAATATATATGTCACAAGGGTTTGATTTCTGAACGAGACAGTGCCTCGTGCCGTCTAGACAGCTGTATTTTTCAGTTTCAGCTCCATAACTTGCATCGCATACTGGTGCTTTGTCTTTGAATCCTGCAGACCTAGAGCCCGAACTGAACTCAAAGGGTGCAGAGACTGAAAAATGGAAGTGAAACAGACAGTAATTGCTGAAGTCTGCCACGCTAAACTGAACTAAGTGGTCTCCGCTAGGAGCGCAGACTACTTGGAAAATGTGTATTTATTTTGTCTTCGTCCGCCATTGATTAGGGAAAATAGCCTGTACATGTGGCGCGACTTTTACTTACCCTCCTGCCCCCCCCCCCTCCCCCTCCCCCCCTTCCTTCCTCTCCCCTTCCCTCTTGCCTACGTCGTCCATTTTCAGATATGGCGAGGTAATCTCGTTTGAAGAAACACACGAGGGGGTACAACCAGCATCATTATTACTTATTTCATAACATTTTTTTCTCAATGTCTGTCGGTCGGTCTGTCTGTGTCTCTCTTTGGATGCTAAATTTTGAATTTTCCATTTTTTTTTAAGACGACATATTTGAAAATTGCCCAGAAGACCAACTACATCTACCGTTTCTTTTAAAACAGTTATTTCAATGTCAGTCAGTCTCTCTCTCTCTCTCTCTTGCGGATGTGAGCTCAACAACATCCCCCCCCGCACTTCCCCCCCCCAAAAAAAAAAAAACCCCAACAAAAACCAAAAAAACAACCAACCAACCAACCAACCAAACAAACAAACAAACCCCCCTCCCCCAAAACACACACACACACACACACACACACAACCCACACACACACACACACACAACACACACACACACACAAGAATATCGTATTTCTTATTTAGTCTCTAGTGATATCTGATCCGTCTGTTCTTTACTCTCTGTTTTTCCCCCATTCAAAATCCCCAAAGTACCAAATCCCGATTCATTTTCATAGCATCTGAACTTTGAGAGATGGCTTTTAAAGATAAATAGAAACCAAAGGATAAACACAGAGAGAACCGAGTCTTTCATTCCTTACTTTTCTTTGAACGCCAAATCTTTGACATGAATTCTCACCCGCCGTAAATCACCCAAATGATAGGGCCAAAATCATCGGATCCGACTACCACGTGCATCTTAAGTCTGCGGATCTTGCGACTTTGTCTGACGAATTCTGGACATCAAAATACTGGGTCAACTTAACCTTCAGTTCCAAAACTGTGTGACTTTCATAAAAGCTACTTTTTGTGAAAACATTAAAAGAAGAAGGAGGAGAAGGAGGAGGAAAGAAGATGGTGAAGGAGGAGAGACACGAAGAAGAAGGAGAAGGAGGAGGAGAAGAAGATGAGAAGGGGGAAGAGGAGGAGAACATGAAGAAGAAGATGATGATGAAGAAGGAGGAGGAGGAGAACATGAAGAAGGAGAAGAAGAAGGAGGAGGAGGAGGAGAACATGAAGAAGGAGAAGAAGAAGGAGGAGGAGGAGGAGAACATGAAGAAGGAGAAGAAGAAGGAGGAGGAGGAGGAGAACATGAAGAAGGAGAAGAAGATGGAGAAGGAGGAGGAGAACATGAAGAAGGAGAAGAAGATGGAGAAGGAGGAGGAGAACATGAACAAGGAGAAGAAGATGGAGAAGGGGGAGGAGGAGGAGAACACGACGAAAAAGGAGGAGGAGGTTAGTTAGGAGGAGGAGGAGGAGAAGAAGAAGAAGGAAGAGGAGGAGAACATGAAGAAGAATCAGAAAAAGAAGGAGAAGAAGAAGGAGGAGGAGGGAACACGAAGAAGAAGGAGTCAATGGTCGTAAAAACACATTTAAGAAGAAGAAGAAGAAAACGAAGTAGAAGAAGAAGTAGAAAGAGGAAGAGAAGAAGATAGCGTCAATGAGCGTGAAAACATTAAAGAAGAAGAAGAAGAAGAAGAGGAGGAGTAGAAGAAAGAAGAAGAAGCAGTAATAAGAAAGAGAAGGAGGAGGAGGAGAAGAACAAGGGGAAGAAGATAAGATCAACGACCGTGCTTTACTTGTTTGGAAAAGATGAAGGAGGAGAAGAAAAAGAAGAAGAAAAAGACAGAGTCAATGGCCGTGAAAACATTTAAGAAGAAGAAGAAAACGAAGTAGAATTCAGTGACCGTGCTTACTTATTTCGAAAACATGAAGAAGGAGAAGAAAAAGAAGAAGAAAAAGCAGAAGAAAGAGTCAGTGACCGAGCTTTACTTACTCTGAGAACAGAAGAAGAAGAAGAAGAAGAAGAAGAAGAAGCAGTAATAAGAAAGAGGAGGAGGAGGAGAAGAACAAGGGGAAGAAGATAAGATCAACGATCGTACTTATTTCGAAAACATGAAGATGGGGAAGATTAAGAAAAACAGAAGAAAGAGTCAGTGACCGAGCTTTACTTACTCTGAGAACAGAAGAAGAAGAAGAAGGAGAAGAAGAAGACAGTGTCACCGTGAGAGATCGTGATATATCATGGCCGAGACTTTATTGGTTCGGTCTGGCATCCTGCCAGAGAGTTCTCTGACAAAAAGTGAAAAAATGTGTTCCATCAGACGAAGAGATGGTAACCTTATTTTACTTCTAAATCTCCCGTTACCCAGTGATCTTTTACATGTGATTATAGATGGAGAAACGACTTTTCCCGCGGCATTTTATAGACACGAGATTGTTGATATACTGGAGATATTGACACGCGGAATTTGCGTGTGTTTTCACCGCTGGTTCAGTTTTTGTATGGTGTATTTTTATTTGCTTTGATATATATTTTTATAAGAAGAAGCAGTAATAAGAAAGAGGAGGAGGAGGAGAAGAACAAGGGGAAGAAGATAAGATCAACGATCGTACTTATTTCGAAAACATGAAGATGGGGAAGATTAAGAAAAAACAGAAGAAAGAGTCAGTGACCGAGCTTTACTTACTCTGAGAACAGAAGAAGAAGAAGAAGGAGAAGAAGAAGACAGTGTCACCGTGAGAGATCGTGATATATCATGGCCGAGACTTTATTGGTTCGGTCTGGCATCCTGCCAGAGAGTTCTCTGACAAAAAGTGAAAAAATGTGTTCCATCAGACGAAGAGATGGTAACCTTATTTTACTTCTAAATCTCCCGTTACCCAGTGATCTTTTACATGTGATTATAGATGGAGAAACGACTTTTCCCGCGGCATTTTATAGACACGAGATTGTTGATATACTGGAGATATTGACACGCGGAATTTGCGTGTGTTTTCACCGCTGGTTCAGTTTTTGTATGGTGTATTTTCATTTGCTTTGATATATATTTTCTTCGGTGAGTGTGGAATGTGAGTCTGTCAATACCGCGTAAATATGCATGCAAGACAAACACTCCGTCAGAGTATGGCTAGGATGGTAAAACTTGCTTGCGCAATTCTAGACACTTTTTATGCGGTTCTGTGGATTCTATTGTTGTTGATGATAGCATCATGTGATAGAATTACAAGTTGCTGTGGTTGTTAACCATGGCAGTGCTAAGAAAGCACAAGTGAGGTACATGTGAGACACTGTGTTAACGTTAGCTTAGTTCGGGTAACCCATGAGTGTTCGGGGAAGCCACATCCTCGATTACAGGAGAGGGGAGTCTATGACTAATGTTAGCTATGCTTCAGGTAACCCATGAGTGTTCGGGGAAGACACATCCTCGATTACAGGAGAGGGGAGTCTATGACTAACGTTAGCTCTGCTTCAGGTAACCCATGAGTGTTCGGGGAAGACACATCCTCGATTACAGGAGAGGGGAGTCTATGACTAACGTTAGCTCTGCTTCAGGTAACCCATGAGTGTTCGGGGAAGACACATCCTCGATTACAGGAGAGGGGAGTCCATGACTAACGTTAGCTGTGCTTCAGGTAACCCATGAGTGTTCGGGGAACACATCCCCGATTACAGGAGAGGGGAGTCCATGACTAACGTTAGCTCTGCTTCAGGTAACCCATGAGTGTTTGGGG
>JACVVK020000671.1:217500-230000 GCA_018292915.2 Batillaria attramentaria | reverse complement strand
TGCGACTAGAGCAGTAGAGGTAAGAGTCTGAATGCTCTTGTGCTATGAATAGCTTACATGATTAGTTCTCGTGGTTTACGGCGAAAGACTAACCCCTCGATGGTTCGATTGTTTGCGTAGTTCCCTCGCCGGAGGCTCGGTGGCTACACAAACAATCGAACCATCTCGGGGTTAGTCTTTCGCCGTAAACCACGAGAACTAATCATGTAAGCTCTATTTATTTCATGGTGTTTGTGATAACAATATTGATCAGCACTCTTGTTTATTGACCTCACAGTGATTGTTGTTGTCAACATTTACTTTTTACCTTACATTACCTTGTCATTTGCATTTCTTGTTTGTTTATATTGTTCCTCATGCCCAGTAGGGGTCAAAGGAAATAAAACTTTGAATCTTTGAATGCAGGGCACTGGTAGGGAGTTGCGTCAAACAACGGACTTCGAGAGATTACCGCTGTTTCATTTGTTGTCAGTCTCCAAGCACCGACACACGCCTGGAAACGGTGCAGACAAATTAAATCACCGTTTACCGCCAGGGCACGCCAACATATTGCTAGAACCGGTTTATCGTCTGGCCCCGTGTCTCATCGTGGTCTTACACTGACGCAGAGACATGCCTGCGAAGCCGCGCAGACAAGACAAATCAAAGCTAACAAGGGTGTCAGGGTAGGGCAAAGATATTGGGTAGACCGTTTTATCGGACCTGTTAGTGTCTAGTTCTGAAGCTGTAATCTGTTGCTGGTGAACACCACTGTTTGCCGCTACCCCCCCCCCCCCCCCCCCCCCCCGAAGCTGATCGATGTTCAATCTTTTCGTGATTTCATGGCTAGGGGAGGGCGTAAGGCCCGTGTCTTTTAGCGTCCACCTTCTGGAACTAAGAGCAACTGGTGCCGGCACTATTGCATTGCGTTACTTACTGGGCGTTCTGTGATCAACGGTGGTTTAGTGGTCTAGAGCCAGTTATTTGCCCAAGTTACTTCTTCATGTTTTTCTTACTTTCTTTCTTTCTTTCAATTACGAGAGAAGCTCCCCTAGCAATGTGTCCGTTATTCCCCTTTGCTTACATGATTATCGTTATTCCGGCTTTGCAAACATCATTATCGTCATCGTCGTCTCGTCTAGCCATACTCATAATCATCGTCGTTATCGACATCGTCGTCGTCGTCGTCATCATCATCATCATCACTTTCGTCGTCTTCATCGTCATCATTATCATCATCATCGTCATCGTCGTCATCATCATCAGTTTCGTCGTGAGTCTTCATCGTCATCATTATCATCATCATCGTCGTCGTCGTCATTGTCATTATCGTCGTCTTTGTCATCATCATCGTAGCTGTCATTATTCCCTTTATACTCACTCTCAAGAGATAACTGTCAATATTGTCGTGCCAGGATCGGGTCTGATCGTCAGTGAACGTTATTGTTTTTGTTTTTTGTTTTTTGTTTGTTTGTTTGTTTGTTTGTTTTTTTTCGTCTTTTTGGCCAAAGAGGGTTATCTTCAGGACAGCTTGCAGTCTTGTCTTAATGATGAGGCTGCTAGATGAAGTGTAGCCGCTCACTCGAGTCTCAAATATAAGCTCATACTCGTGATATCTACAGTAAGTCCAACAAATGCAAATCAGAATAGCTTTTAGAATGTGCCCCCCCCCCCCCTCCCCCCCCCCCCCCCTTCTCTCTCTCTCTGAAGTGAAGAGTACTCGAAGCAGTGTCTTCGATTTTTATTTTGGTCTCGATTCCTTTGATGTTTAATCTTTTTTTTTCTTTTTCTACAATGAATGTGAAAATGTCACCAAGTGAAAGTGAAAGGATGAAAAACTAATCTTCTTCTTTTCAACTTTGCATTAGTCCCTCTAGTCTCTCTCCTTTTTTTTTTTTTTTTTTTAAGGCCGTTTGCTTTTACCTCCTCTTAGAGTTCCTTTGAGTTGCGCCCCTTCTCTCTAAGCTCTTTCGCGCCTGAAGTCACCCTTCACAAACCCGTCTCCTGAGTAGCCGCCGTTAATTTTCCGGTCACCCTCGGCGCTTCTGCGCCACCTCTCGAACCCGGGGTTCTCCAAAGTTCAAAAGTTTCTCATAAGATTCATACCCATGCGGTCCATTCCGCAGAATCAATTCCGCTAAGTCCCCGCGTCTGAAGCCGTCCGCCGTATTCGTGAGAAAGCGTTGTGTTGTTAAACATGGCGCTGCTGTTGCAGGGCCCGCAAACACTTCCCCGATATGACGTGACCTGTCTGGACAGATTGCAGATTTGCTACCGTCTGATCCCTGACTTTTTTTTCCCCCCCAGGAAGGAGATGTTGGCTGGTTTTGCAGAAGAGCGGGAGAAATCGACGATTGTGAACTGAAAACTGTGCAACCTTTCTCTGATGTAACTGTCTGGGAGCTTAGCGCAGCAATGGTTTGATTGGTGTGGTTGTTATTCACATTGTAGTAAATCAGGTGACGGCGATTTTATTATTCTTGGGCGATGTGGTGGTGGTGGTGGTGGTGGAAGTATGACGTCGCCTGTCTATTTAAGCCCCTGCCCAGGAAGTGGGAAAGGGGATTATTGCGATCAGCTGCTTACAGTGTGTGTGTGTGTGTGTGTGTGTGTGTGTGTGTGTGTGTGTGTATGTGTGTGTGTGTGTGTGTTCAATATTTGACTCCACATGAACCTGAACAAAATTGAACAAAATTGCAAAATTGTAAAAGAATATTGGATAGGTATTGGGTGGCACTGCACCGCGGCGACGCGCTTCCCCCAGGGGAAGCAGCCCGAATTTCCCGAAGGGTATATTAAGTTAAAAAAAAAATGTTGGTTTTGGTAAATTTTTAACAGGGGTCAAGGTCAAAGTCAAAGGGCATTGTTGAAATGCTACGTAAAACCAACCCATGTCTACCGTAGCTAATGCAGCTCAAAGGGAGGCAACTAAGCTCAGCTTAAGGCATGAGGGATTGCTTTCGTTCTCCTCATATATAGCTGGCTCACCGGCCTATCCACTCAGTTTTGTGATTGCAAGTCACAGCCCGGCGACCGGGGAGGCCCGGCGGAGTCCTATGAGTAACAACATTGGGTAAGTATTTTTAGGAAAAGTTTTTAGAGTAGAAATACGTTTGTTCATCAAAATACATCACCAGATGGTGTTACTATAGAAAGCCTGCCGAAGACGGGGTTGGAGATGGAAGGTATAGGGCAGGGTTTTTTCTACCGCCTCGGTGTGACCTTGCTTTGTTTGCGCGTGGATTGTGAACCCAAGTCTGATGCAACTGTCTGGGAGTTTGGTACAGCGTAGATTTGATTGGTGTGACTGTCGGTATAGTAAATCATATTGAGGAGGATGTTGTTGTCGATGCGGGCTGTGGTGGTATGACGTCACCAGAACTGTTTGTTATTGTTTTGCCCTTAGAATGCCTTTCTTTCTTGAGCGGGGAGCCGGGATAACCGAATGCTAGTGCGTTGGACTCTCAATGCTCGAGTCGTGAGTTCGAATCCCGGCTGGGACCAAATATTTATACTGACATTTTTCTCGTTTCCCCGTCGTTGATTTCACCCACACGTGGTGGAAAAGGACGTTTAACTCTCAAACACACACCCTTCTTTCTTGAGCAGATCTGAATGTATTTTTAGGGTTTTGTTTTGTTTTGTTTTGCTTTCGGTGTTTTTTTTTGGTTTTTTTTTTGTAAATATCTGTAGCTATTCTTCTTTTGGCAAACCCTTCATAAGGACTGACCTGAAACCCTAGCAAAATCTTTAAACCCGATAGTACAATATCGGCAAACTTCTCAAATGCCAGCCCTAAAATGGACTTGAACTTTCTACTTTTACAGTTAGGAGTAAGATTTGTGATTACTGAATGCATTTGGTGGTCGATATCTGTGGTGTCCTCGAAACTCAAGACGTGTTGCGATGAAGTGAAAGAGGCGAGCTTGCAGTTTGGAGGAGGGACGGGGGAGGTTAAGGGAGAGTGGGGGGGGGGGGGGGAGGAGGTTGGTGGGGGGGGGGGGGGGGGGGGGGCTGGTTACGCTTTTGAATCTTTTTGAGTGATTTTTTGTTTGTTGGGGCGGGGGGGGGGGGGTCTTTTAATAATAATCATCATCATCATAATAATGAGTATCGTATAGGCGCTTTACCCAATTTCATGACTCGGCTCAAAGCACCGCGAACTGAACCCAAACACGCACGCTCACGTGAATCACACGCATTCTCTCGCACGCTGGACATAAACACATTACAATCCCGTGGTGCAAAGGGTCAACTCAGCTGTTTAAGTTTCGGAATTTAGAATTGCATTTATTTTTCAAACTTGGTGGGCTGAACATTTCCAAAGCAGAGGGGGAGGAAGCCGGAGTACCGAAGAGAACCCCCAACGATCGGCCCGAATGAACGGTGCCACGTACGAGAAGGAAAAAATTCTTTGCCCCGAGTGGGACTCGAACCCCTCACCTCTCGCCTTGGTGACAAGTCTCTTATCCACTAGACCACCGACCGTCCCATATTGTATTATCGGGTTCATGACACGGGCGTATGGCTGGAGCTCCAGGTTCCAGGAAAGTCAGACGATCTGAAATCCATTCTGACATTTTCTTTGAGAGGGGATCCGCTCTGAAAAAAGCCGAGTTTCACGTAAGCTTCCTGTTTTCACTCCAGGAACGGGAACAAGCCGACACCATCCATGATAACCTATTTCCTGAGCTCATTTCGACTTCATTCCTCGACGCCTCGGACGGAAAAACGGCCGTTCTGGTGTCTCGTTATCAAGGATCGAAGTTATTCAATTTTCAGGGAGAGGTGTCGTATCAGTCAGCATGGTATGTACAACACGACTGGTGCGTTCAGACACAGATATGTTAGACGAACGGGGGAAAAGGCGCGGCGGGGGGAGGGGGGGGGAGGGCTGGGTTTGGAGGTTGGATGTCCATGCTGAAGGCAAGGAGAAGATCCAGATAGCAGACATCAATGATGATGTCAGACAGAAAGCTCGTCCATGTGACAGGCGTTGGGATCAAGGGACTGAGTCACTGGGAAACCTTATTGTGGAGGAGTTTGTTAATGAAACCTTTGCTACCATCGCAATGCTTTATATAGTGAGAATTCTATTTTGGAACAGTTGCGCAAGTGACTACGCCTGCCCACACAAAATAGCCTCTCCCCCCCCCCCCCCCCTATCTCTTTGCCAGCTCCAGTGGTATTCCTCCCAGGTCATTGGTGGAATCCACGGAGGGCTCGAAAGCTGGGGCATTTTTTTTAAAATTAAGATGAGGATGATGGTAAGATGATGCTATGGAGGTTCGTGTGGTTTGGAACTGCGGGACAGGGCCGCATTCCACGCTTCCTATCATGAATATCCCGGTGTTAGCTAGGCCCAGGACCTACGGCAACTGCGGTCGGTGCCGGCCGTGTAATCATCCACATCATAAGACGTGTCATACCAAGGGAAGCGCCCCCAAAGTCGCACCCGTGAAGTAGGTGAAAATAGCCTGTCTTAGTGATTAGTAGGGCTCCGAACGAAACGCACTGACGTTTGATGGCAGTGTGAACGAGGCGGTCGGTGGTCTGGTGGTTAAGAGACTTGTCACCAATACGAGAGGTCAGGGGTTCGAGGGGAAAAGATTTTTTCCTTCTCGTATGTGGCCCCGTTCATTTGGGCCGATCGTCGGGGATTCTCTCCGGGTACTCCGGCTTCCTCCCCCTCTGCTTTGGAAATGTTCAAGCCCACCAAATCTGAAAAAAAATGAATGCAATTCTAAATTCCGAAATTTACATAGCTGAGCTGACCCTTCGCACCACGTGATTGTAATGTGTTTATGTCCAGCGTGTGAGAGAATGTGTGTGATTCAGGTGTTGGGTTAAGTTCGCGGCGCTTTGAGCCGATTCATGAAATTGGGTAAAGCGCCTATACAATACTAATTATTATTATTGTTATCAAAACTAAACCGTCCCCATATGACGTCCGGGGAGCCGGGGTGGCCGAATGGTAGAGCGTTGGACTTCTAATGCTACTGGTCGTGAGTTCGTATCCCGGCTGGAGCCAAATATTTGTGCTGGCTTTTACATCGTTGACCCGTCTTTGATATCACCCATATTTGGTGGAAAAGGGCGTTCAACCCCCCAAACACCCACCCACCCACCCCATATGACGTCCGCCATAATTGTCAGTTGTCGTCAGCGACACTGCGACTGTGTGTTAGCTCCATTCAGATGAACGCAAGTCTGTCTGTGTATGTGTTTGTGGATGTGTCTTAGTGATTGTGATGCCAGACACCACCAACAATGCTCAGAACGATCTTTCAGCGTAACAATGGCAGCAAGAGAGCCTTTCAAGCACTTCTCTTCAATTCAGTTCAGTTAAATGCAGTTCACATCAGTTCAGGTCAAGGGGGAGCCGGGGTGGCCGAATGGTAGAGCGTTGGACTTCTAATGCTCGGGTCGTGAGTTCGTATCCTGGCTGGGGCCAAATATTTGTGCTGGCTTCTTCATCGTTTCCCCGTCTTTGATATCACCCGTATGTGGTGGAAACGGACGTTAAACCCCCAAACACCCACCCCAGTTCAGGTCAAGGTGGTATCTGCTCTCGGAAAAGATCGTGCGAGCTCCGACTCATCTCTCAATAATCTCCCAGTTTTGTCTTTAAAACTACTACACTTTTAAAAAAAAAACTCTTTCCGGATGAACGGCAGCATATGTGGCCCTACAGCGCACATCGGTTTCTTCAGAACAGCCGCATTTTTGTATTATTTTTTTTTTATTATTTTATTTATTTATTTTTTTTTTGGGGGGGGGGGGGTACAACATGATTAACAACAAACAGATATTTAAGTTTGACATATGAAATTTCAGCAATAGCTACACTGAAAATTTCAAGTCTGTATCTTGTTTTGTTATTTTTTTGTGATTTTTCTTTTTAACCTCACAAAGCGGCTCGTCTACAGGGGATTGCTGAAGAAAAATCGGCCCTTCTTGAATGAGTACAACAACAACAACAAAACTGAAGGACCACTACTCTCCCCACGCCCCCTACGACGGAATGTGAGGAGTGAACACCTCCTCCCTCGCCAGTGACGCAGTGAAAGCGGAGTATCTTGCTCGTGCACCTCAGGGACACACTGTGGCACAGACTGAATAATCTGACAAAAAAGAGGAAGGAAAAAAAAAAGCGTTAGAAGAGCGTACCCTAGAACGACATGGCGATGTGGTTGTGAAAGCATGAAACTTTGAACAGCGATATTAGGTTACTGCTCACTAGCTTAAAGATCTAAGCTCCCAACAAAAAGCTTTCGGAAGTGTAAAAAAAAAAAAAAATTACAGAGTCGACCATGCAAGCAGTCACCTCTGTCACAGTTGCAGAGTTTTCAGCGTCACTGAAACCCCAGTAAAAACCAAGGGCAGCCTGATTTCACAGCTCAGTTTGCGTTTTGACACTGAGCGAGAAAGATCGTGCAGCACTCAACATCCGCGATGTGTCTCGCTCACTGACCAAAAGCCAAATAATGTCACGGCAAACTCGTGTTCTGGTTTTATAAGGGTTCCGTAAGTTCTGAAAACTCTGCAACTGTGACAGAGTTGCCTGGATTAAGCACAGTCGAAGGAGTCGCAGCTTAAAAACAACAACAACAACAACAACAACAACAAAAAAACCAATGTTTGCGGCTTTTTGCGGAGATAGCAGACCCTTAACTCAATTCCTACCAAGCAAGTTTAGCGTTGCGGACCAGTGGCCACACACACACACACACACACATACAACACACACACACACACACACACACACACACACACACACACACACAGAGAGAGAGAGAGAGAGAGAGAGAGAGAGGAGAGAGAGAGAGAGAGATATCATGATTAATTTAAGTTTGCGTGAATTTAAATTTGGCTCAGTAGGGCGGTGTTGCACATTATATACTCGTGTTTGCTGCGATGTCAGCCGTGAAGGAACCGTTAATCTTGCCTGATTTCGTATACAGGGCCAAAACAGAAAAAAAAAAAAAAAAAGTTCACACAAAAAAAAAAAAAAAAAATTGGGAAGCTCGTGCGCGGTAGAAAGTGTGTTAACTTTATGAGCAGGCATCGATGCACAGTGGGGCAATCTGTTACCGTGTCATTGTTCACTCTGTCACAAGGCTTTTTTGTGTCTTGTTTTTGCTGTTTGTTTGTTGTTTTGTTTTTTTTCTTTCTTTCTTTAAAGGGGTCTGTGGCATTTCGTGATGTGTGTAATAGCATTACCAGGAATGTTGAGGGGAAATAAGTCTTCTTTACGGCCAATAAAGACGTAGTAATCTCTTTAACGTCCCTGATTTTCCTGTTTTATTTTATTTTATTCATTGCTTTTTTGACAGTGTGCCTCTTTTTATGGAAAGTGTCGGATTATTTTTTTTTTTGTTTTGTTTTGTGCTTTTTTTTTTATTTAAAGAGTCGGGTTTAGATGAGTTCTTAAAAGTCGAAAGGTTATGGTAGTATAAGACAATATGCATGGCTGTGTATGTGGGCGAGGGAGATGGTGGGGGGGGGGGGTAAAGGGTGAATTGAGAGTCATGGAAGGTGTGTGTGTGCGTGCGTGTTTGCGTGCGTGCGTGCGTGCGTGCGTGCGTGGGTGTGTGTGTGTGTGTGTGTGTGTGTGTGTGTGAGAGAGAGAGAGAGAGAGAGCACGGGGGAAAGAACTCCAATATTTGAGTTTGGCAGCCCTCCCTCCTCCCTCCCTCCCCCCCGCCCACCCCTCCAGCCACACACACATTCTCTCTCTCTCTCTCTGCACGCCCCAGTGCGTTGAAATTTCTATCCCGCAACGGAATGGGCAGGAAACCAAACACAAAATCCAGTTTGTCAATACGAGCCAAAAGAATACCTGTCAAGGGAGAAATCACAATCCGTTTAAACGAACAAACAGAAACAAAGCAAAACAAAACGCACAAGGGCGTTGTGTGTGTGTGTGTGTGTGTGTGTGTGTGTGTGTGTGTGTGTGTGTGTGTGTGTGTGTGTGTGTAGGGGAAGGGGTGGGGAGG
Source organism: Batillaria attramentaria (assembly GCA_018292915.2). Taxonomy (NCBI): domain Eukaryota; kingdom Metazoa; phylum Mollusca; class Gastropoda; family Batillariidae; genus Batillaria; species Batillaria attramentaria. The sequence continues at coordinate 221,022 of JACVVK020000671.1, read as the reverse complement.
AGTAGGAGGGAGGCAGTTTTTAGTTGTCAATAGAATAATTGTAAAGGGAGACATTACAACCAATTGAAAAAGAACAACGCGCAAGGCTGCTGTGCGTGTGTGTGTGTTGGGGGCGTGAGGGGGGATTGGCGGGGATGGGGGGGGGGGAGGGGTAGGCGGGAGGTGTTTTGGTTGTCAATAGAATAGTTGTCAAGGGAGAGATTACAATCAGTTAAACACACACACACACACACACACACACACACACACACACACACACACACACACACACACGTCTTGTGTGTGTGTGTGTGTGTGTGTGTGTGTGTGTGTGTGTGTGTGTGTGTGTGTGTGTGTGTGTGTGTGTTTAGTGGGGATGTTGGGGGAAAGGGGGTTAGGCAGGCAGGAACCGTATTCATTTTATTTTTTTTCAAATCAATTCGTGGAATCTAATAAGCGAATCGGCCCCGGTACAAAACCTGTCATCATTGGAAGGAAACGGTCCGGTCGAGTAGCTCCCCGCACGGTCACCGAGCGATTTGGCTCCGCATCCTCGCGCATCTGAGATTTGTTCACGCTTGAGTTGCGCTAGGAAACCCTCCCCTGTCATCTTGTGACGCGGCTCTATAGAACAGCCCGCCCTGCGGCTGGAGCCTGGAATAATTGCACAATGTTGGGTGCATTGCGCTATTGATGGGGTAGCGCTACAGCGCTTTCGGTGCTTCTGACCCTATCCACCAGGAGACGTCGTTGTCATGGAGCTGGGTCATCGCGGGTCATGGTGAAGGTCAAGTTGTTTAATTTGGGCTGGGTGTAGCTAATACCACAGGCGCAGGACTACCTGCGATCTCTGTCTAACAATAACAATGATAATGATATTGGATAATTATTTATATAGCGCTTATACACTGCGAGCTTTCAGCGCTCACAAAGTTAAGAAAAATAAGATAATAATAATAATAGAATATTTATATTGCGCATAACCTTATCTAAGCTCTAGGCGCTTTACATAAAATACATAATTTATTCATAATTATTAAGACATAAAAACACGAAAGACAGATAAAACAAACACAAGACAGGTAAAACTGACAAAACGGATAAAAACTAACAAAAACTCATATCCACACACACACACACACACACACACACACACACCCTTGCCGCAACAAGCACGCATTTTTCGTGGCAGAGCACAAAGCTGCCACGAAAAATGCATGCACGCTGCGGGTCTGTGTATGCACAGGGGACAACTCATGCAGGCAATAATCTCGAAACAGGCTGAGAATGTATTGTGCTGGTGAATGCGACAGTTTTCACCGCTTCTGTGCACACTGTGAAATAACACGGGGACCTCAAAGTTGTTCGCAACTGTCCACTTTCCGGTAATCTTGAAGAACAGTATACGAAATTCTGGGAGCTATTTGCACGCACTTTTTCGGGTGCTTTCGGTTCTGCTCGATGCAAAGAGACGTAAAACACCCTCACCTGCTCACTTTGACCTCTCCTTCCCCACATGTGGGTGCAAATAATTTTATTTCACAAGTAGGGATATGCATGCAAATCCAATGCGCCATTTTGGTTGCTGATCACATGCGCACAACGTCATCACTACTGGGGTAATTTCGTATACTATTCTTCAAGATTACCCCACTTTCCTTGTCACCGAGGTATTTTTGTTTTCTTCCTTCTTAGCTATCACTTAGCTCGGCTCGGTCTCGGTTAGCTCGACGTGGCCGTCGTCGCAGGGGCGTCGAGTTATAGACGGACCCGGAACAGGGTTGATGTGGTGCCTACTGGGCTGGTTGCCGCCTAGTCCCATTCATCTGATTCAGGAGGCTGATTGGGGCAGTGTGGGGCGGCGGGGATTTTGACTGTATGTCGGATAGGTGGCAAATTGGGTTGGAATCAAAGATGTGACTACTATAGGATCCTACCGTGACACTGCAATCGTTAGAAATCACGAAATCACTGTATGTATTCTGTATCGCCTGACAGGCCCGCAGAGACTGAAATTGTAATTATCAGTGTGTGGGAAATACGAGACAACGAAAGGGGACTGTACTCTGGTGGTTGTGTACTTTTCCCGTGTGCATCACTGATGGCGGCTGGTACAAATTTTCACTGCCAGATCGTAAATCAATGGTTGAAGCACTCATCTACCCGCGCGCAAACGACTTTATAACAGGCTGTTCTTTGTTTCAGTTTTACTTTGTTGCTCCCTTGCTGCACCCACTTGGGGGGAGCCGGGGTGGTCGAATGGTAGAGCGTTGGACTTCTAATGCTCGGGTCGTGAGTTCGATTCCGGCTGGGGCCAAATATTTATGCTGGCTTTTTCATCGTTGCCCCGTCTTTGATATCACCCTATGTGATGGGAAAGGACGTTAAACCCCTAAACACCCACCCACCCACCCGCACCCACTTGGATGCACCACGGTCAGAAGATTTCCAACTGTGTTTCCCAATAATACTAATAATGACAATCGCATCAATATAGCCGCTTTGTCCCAAATATTTGGCTCAAAGCGCCGCGAGCCAAACCCAACACGGACGCTCACGTGAATCACACGCATTCTCTCACACACTCAGTGGACATGCATTCACGTAGTGCGAAGGGACAGCTCAGCAATTTAAGTTTCTAAATTTTAGAACTGTATTTTTTATTTTTGAATTTTGTGGGCTGAACATTTCCAAAGCAGAGTTTCCCAATAGTGAGTTGCAAACTGTAGTATATAGAGTTTGTAGTATACGAACCAGCTGCCCCCAGCACTGTGTTTCACAGTGTTGGGGGCGGAGTTGAGCCTTTGATTTAAACATGGTTTTTATTTCGCTGGCCAGTTTACACAAACAAGTATTCAGGCGGTGGCAAGAGGCCAGAAGCCTATATATATATAGCCTGCGCCTGTGAACATTCACAACGTAGTACGGCGAATACTGTCACAGCGTACAGCATAATAATAACAGTGAAAAGACAGGAGAGAGAGGGAGGGAGAGGGGAGGAGGGAGAGTAAGAAGAAGAGAAAGTGAGAAGAAGAGAGAGGGATGGGAAAGCAAGGACGGGGGAGGGGGAATTGGTTCTGTTGGCGCAGCTAACAGTCTGCCCGCGGCACAGTAAGTGCTTAAACTACTTTCCTCATTATTGTCTGGTAAAGCGCTGGCGTTTTATTATAAACTCACGTACATATTGAGTTGAGCCTTTGCTTTCGGGGGAATAGGATCACTATACAGTATGTACCGTATCATCTGGATAGCTGAGGCGCTTTGAGTCCACTGGGATGTTTGCCGCCATACAGACAGATGGAAATGACCAACTCTGCAGGCGCCACTTCGCTGCTGCATCGTGTAGTTATGACACATCTAATGATCATATGGCTGACAGCGGGACCGTATAGTTATGACACATCAAATGCATGATGAGTGTGATTATATGAAAGACACAGCGGGTGTCGTAATCCCCGGGCCCGGTTCATCACGCCAGGGTGTCTGTGTCAGGACCGAGCTCAATGTGGCATAGTCACGCAGTCCAGAACTATACCAGAAGGG
>JACVVK020000671.1:190000-205000 GCA_018292915.2 Batillaria attramentaria | reverse complement strand
AACAGGTTATTCTTCTGATTCTGCTCTCTGTCCGGGAGGACAGCTAATGTGGATGTATAAATTGGAAGGAAATGTGGGATTTGGCGGGGCTTGGAGGCTGCTTTTGCCACGCATTATTATTGTTTGGGTGGAACTTGCAGTTTCTGTCATTTGCCATCAGGCGGTGTGTTATCAGCAGGGTCATCTGCATATCTGCGCAATGTTTCAATATTTGAAGCAAACATAGCTCCATCATTTCCACGCACACACGCACGAACGCACGCACGCACGCACGCACGCACACACACACACACACACACACGCGCGCGCACGCACGCACGCACGCCCACACGCACAATGCAAACGCGCTCGCGCTCGCGCACGCACACACACACACACACACACACACACACACACACACACACACACACACACACACACACACACACACACACACACTGTTCAAAAATGGACCGTGGGCTCAAAGAAATTCGTATTTCTCTAGTATTAGAATCCACAAAGTCACGAAAACGGTCGCAATGACCAAATGATACATCCCTCTGTTTGGTACACAGCCTTAGAGCTCGAGTGAGCGGTGGTCTAATAGGCAGCGCGTCGGATTTAGCCGCTGCGCTACTGAACGGCCGTCACCAATGTCATGGCGATGAAGGGTGGGTTCGAGCCCAGGTCGAGCTTGTGATAGGTGATACCGGTTTTTCCTGGCTACCGGGCTGCTCATCGGGGGTTTCTCTCCAGGTTATCCGGCTCTCCTCCCCCAGCAATATTGTAAAAAAAATATAGGATAGGTATTGGGTGGCGCTGCACCGCGGCGACGCGCCCCCCCCCCCCCCCCCCCCCGGGGTGGGGGGGGGGGGGTGGGGGGGGGAAAGCAGACCGAATTTTCCAAAAGAGATAATAAAGTAGTCAAAAAAAAAAAAAAAAAAAAAAGAAAGAAGAAGAAGCGGTAGTTTCCCATTTCAGCGGCGTTACGAATATACAGATTTTAATGTTCTACAGACGGAAGATCAGAATAGAAAATGGCTCAAAATACACCTAGACCCAGACAACAGACACAACAAATTGAATCCAAGATTTGTGGCGAAGCAAACCTTCTTTCGTGGACCTGATACAAAATCGCCAATAAGAAATACCGAGACAGTGCCAATTATTTTTAGTTTCAGTCAGATCATCGATGACGTCAAAAGGAAAACAAGAAGACAGTGATCGCAGGTGGCGTGAGATAAGTACATGTACCTGCTGCCTCTGTATTTCTTGGTTCAGTTGTTTTTGCATTTAAGAGTGCTACTTAATGGGAGCATGCAAATTGTTTGTTGCCCTCAAAAACTTGTTGTTGTTGTTGTTGTTGTCTTTTCTGATTTTATTCTAACACGCTGAAGGGGAGCCGGGGTAGCCGAATGGTAGAGCGTTGGACTCTCAATGCTTGGGTCGTGAGTTCGAATCCCAGCTGGGGCCAAATATTTGTACTGGCCTTTTTCTCTGTGCCCCCCCCCCCCCCCCCGTCTTTGATATCACCCATACGTGGTGGAAAAAGACGTTAAACTCCCAAACACCCACCCTAATACGCTGAAAATTGTGTTTTCGATCTTATACATGAACGCAGGTGAACAGTTTTGTTTCATAATAATGCGTTACAAAAATGAAAACAAAAAACCACAATAGTATAGCGGCCAAAGGGCACAATTTCACGAGGTCTCAAAATGCCTATATATTCCCTATTAGCCTCAGGCATCATAGTCACCCCTAAAATGCTTCAGTCTACAAACAAAGTATCATGCACAGACCATTCAAAGGCACACGCCTGACAGGAGTTTTAAAAAAAAATGAATGTCTCCTTTCCGCTCAGACCTCACTGGAGTAATGCTAGTCTGCTTTCTATTTAGGCCAGAAAGCCGCCTCTTCTGAATCCGCTCGCTTCGCTTTTGCCGCTATCCAGCGCAAAAAGTCCCAGCCGGCTTCACAGGCGCCTTGCCTCTTGTTGCGGCCCCCTGGCATGCACCTTAGGCTACAAAGTACAACGATCACGAAAATCACGCTTTTTTTTTTTATCATGACAACAAAAATCATTACAAGCTAGCACACTCACCAAACAGGGTTCTCCAAATAAACACCAAGCATGACCCCACGGTCAATTTGTGTCCTTACGGCAGCTGTGCTGGTAGATCATTTTGAGGTGTTTTGCGTCGTAACTTGCGCAGCTACAGCCTCTCAAAGACTGACACTGAGCCAACCGAAGATTAACCCCAAAGCGGAAAACTAGGCGACTTTTATATAGTGTTGCTGTCACTTTTTTTACTCGTAGATGTTGTCTTCTGTTAAGCCTAGTAAATTGGAGATACGCTGAAACTCAAATGTTGAAGATTTTTTTTTTAAGTGAAAAAAAAACCGCTTTTCTCAGTGTGGCGTTTCTATGGATAACAAAGGGCAAATACGGATAGCCAAATAGCGTTATCCTATATTCTGCTTTAGAACTCTGAGGTATGTTGGATCTCAAAAGTCCTTGTTCATTTGCTCAGCTGATTTAGATGACAAGACTTTTAACAGACCGGAAGTCACTTTTGACAAACACGTCAGAGCCTGCCTGATTTAGTGACTGCGTCACTGGTTTGTGACGCAGCCGTCTTTGATGTATTGCGCCGTGGCCATAGAAATTATCTGTCGCTCCCCAACCATTGATCACCATAAGTTTAATCAACTAATGGACGGACCAATCGGATGATCGCGTCACCACGACACGACGAATCACTATCAGTCACCTAATCAAACGTTGCTTTGGGGGGGGGGGGGGGGGGGCTGGTTTCCATTGCAGTGTATATGAACAACGATTATGGATAACGTCACTGGATTTGGATTCGGTTTCTGGAATTGAGCATGACATTTTAAAAACACAAAAAATCAGGTTTGTTGAGATTGTAATTATCGCCGTGAGCTGTTGAAATTAGATAAACTCTGCATGACATTCTCCACGAACTAGCAGGGGATATTAATTTTGGCATTTTCAAATGTTGTCAACAGATATGTATTGTGTCTGTTGTCACACACAAAAAAATAAATAAATAAAATAAAATAAAAATGTTGCAATTGCATTATCACCTTCAGATGTTGACATTATACCTTATAACCCGTAGCTTTCCAATTAAACAAAAAATGCAGAATATGATTACAGCGATTTGAAATACTCTCAGGCTAGAACTTTCATCACTGCTTTCACGAAAACATAATATCATGGTAAAAGTGTTGCGACTGAATTATCACCTTCACCTGTTGAAATGATAATTACACCGCGTAAGTTTTTTTTTCAGTGTTTTCAGATACTCTTCCACCGAGATGTATTGTGTCTGTCATGAAAGTTCAATTTCATTCTGAAAGTGTTGTAATGGCATTGCCGCCCTGAGGTGTTAAAAACATATATTATGACGCGTAAATGTTTTCAGTGAACATTGCGAAATATAATATATAGCAGTTACAGATATTCTTCCACCGACATACATTGTGTCGTAAAAAGTGTAACATTATTGTACAAAATGTGCGATTGAATTATCGCCTTAAGCTGTTGGAGGTCATATCACAGCTCACGATCGTTTCATTGAAATAGCAGAATAATAATAAAATAATGTGCCACCGACAACACGCAGCGATGCACTGTCTTCCTCGTCACGAAGTATAACCTAATGGGAAAAGTGCGTCATGATTTTGAGATTTTTTTTTTTTGCTGTTGTCTGCTTCCGATGGAGGCAATTAATATCAAATATGCAATGACATAGGCGTGTAACGGCACATTTAAAGTAACTAGATCCAGGATGACAGCGGAGGGGAAAATGTCACATTCGAGGCTCTGTTTGCGAAGGAAGCGATGCTCCACCCGGAAAATGCGGTTGGTTTTGTAACTTTGCTGCTTTTAACACTGCTGAAGAAATCAGGACTTTATAGAAACCGTAACCTCATTTCTTTCCGCCCGGTGCCGTCCGCAGCGTCTATTGCATGTCCTAGGTTCATACTGCCCTGTAGACCAGTTTGTATCATTTGTCCAACATTACATTTTTTGTTTTATCACGTAGTGCAGGCACACTTAGCCACGAATTAGTCTTTGTGGCTTGCGCGGCGTTAAGCCCTAAACACTGACTCACTCACTCGCGGTGCCGTCGGCGACACTAAAGCTATAAACAGAACAACCACACGTACCTACACAATGATTTAGTGTCATGACTGTAGTTTAATATTAGCATTACACCGTATATTTACTATTTTGTTTTCCTTTTTGTTGGATTGTTGTTGTTTTTCTTTTGTAATTAGCAACAGAAAATTGTAGATATTTCTACCGTTGAGAAATAGATTCCATTGTCATTGCCATTGTCACCATTGTCACTGTCACTGTCACTGTCATTGTCATTGTCATTGTCATTGCGCGTTTAGCTTTGCTGCCCCGTCACTCTGGAACGCACTACCTGCCGGCCTGAGAGACCAGTCGGACATAGATCGCTTCAAGTCTGACTTGAAAACGCATCTGTTCCGACTGGCTTTCGACTAGGTCTGCTCACCACCTCCTCATTAAGCTGTGTGTGTGTGTGTGTGTGTGTGTGTGTGTGTGTGTGTGTGTGTGTGTGTGTGTGTGTGTGTGTGTGATGCTTGTTTGCATATTTGTTGGTATGAACCGGGGAGTGCGCGCATTGAGTCACTTTGTGAGAATTTTGCGCTGTATAAGTATAAATCCATTATCATCATTATTATTATTGTCGTCCTGTGAGTCGTGATACATCAGGTGAGCCATGACGCCGACAGCACAGCTCTCACTCATCGAGAATGCTGCGGGTTGTCAAGTTCAGAGTTGCTGTAACCATCGCCACCATCTTTGAAATCACCCTCATGTGGCGGCTGCATGACCATTACGAAAGACATTAACCTCACATCACCAGACGCCTCCCCCCCCCCCCTGCCAAGTCCCCCACTCCACCTAAGACATAGTAACCTAATTAGGATGGAAACAGAAAAGAAACCGTAATTATCCCAGTGGTGCTTCAAGCGGCAGCCGTCTGTGTAGGGGACAGACTTAGACGAACGAAAATGGGATAGGAGAAGTCTGGATGACCCCCTGAGAAATCAAGGATAATGAAAAGGACAAGAAGCTTGAAGTCCAACGACAGCCTTGAGAGGCAAGGTACTGGGAAGAAGACGCAATGGATAATCTAAGCAAAAAGGAGACGCGCAAGACATTTCGATGGTTCGGGAAAAGTTCGTCTGTCTCTTAGAACTTTTTACTGGTTGTTCAGTACTGCACATTAACAGAATTTAAAAAAAAAAAAACCCTCTGTCGCTCTCCCATCCACTCACCTACACAATTTCCATTTCTAAAAGCTTTTGCAATCCCAAGAAAGAAAGGGAGAGGAAAGGTTCAGCCCACAAAATTTGTAAATAAAAGCAATTCTAAATTCTGAATAGCTGAGCTGCCCCTTCCCATCACGTGCGATGTGTTCTTGTCCAGTGTGTGAGAAAACGCGTGTGATTCACGTGAGCGTGCGTGTTTGGGTTCAGCTCGCTTCACTTTGAGCCAGTTCAAGAAATTAAGTAAAGCACCTACACTATACACAATGATTATTAATTTTTATTAAGAAAGAAACGATAACGAATGAGACACGCCACGACCCCCCCCCCCCCCCCCCCCTGCCACGCCAATCCCCTTCTCCCGGCATCATCCCTACCCACCCAATCCCCACATTGCCATCTCCACGACCCCCCCCCCCCCCATCCCTCTCCCAAGACTACACACATGTCCAAACTCTCCATCTCTCTCTTGACAACTGAAGCAGAGTGTGCTCCCAAGACGTACAAATTTAAATGGCAGGCCTTTCAAGTTCTCTGCGGCATGTTGACATCGCCAGACCTCCCTACATCCTCTTAGCTCCGAGACACAGTTGACTAAAGCTGGATTCCGTCCACCTTCTTCCCTTCTAGAAGTCCCCTCGGGGATGACCGCGTGATAAAAGGTCTTGGTCGCATCGCCGTATATAAACACAGTGCAAACGACTGGCTTGACTGAGTTGCCGCCCCGCACGGCAAGAGTTACGACCCTTAGGCAAGCAAGGGACAGGGAATGATAGAAATCAAGAAAATCGACAGGAGTTGCCCATAATAAAATTGTTCACGGTCACGAATTTCCAATACGATTTGGGACAATGGGCACGAAGCTAGTGCACACGAAAAGGAATGGGCAGAGAGAGAGAGAGAGTATTAAAAAAAAGTCGCTGCAAGGAGACCGTACTGTCTCCAGGGAACAATAACAACTAGAAAACGAAATGAGACGGGATGGAATGAGACACAAAGGCGGCAGCTCAGGGAGGAAATTGGAAGAAAACGAGGTTAGATCATTACTAGGGACACTTTAAACAACGTCTGCCCACAGAGGATATCGTGTTGCGATTAGTCTAAGAAAGAAACTTTCTCCAACATAATCTTTCCAACTTTAAAAAAAAAATTTCATCTTCGCTGAGCCCTTCCAAAACTGAGGGTCATGATTATGGTCGGACCGTTTTTCTTTCTTTCCTTCTTTAAAAAAAAACCAAAACAAACAAACAACAACAACAACAACAACAACAACAAAAACCACGAGTTATTTACGCCCGCTGAGAGATTGTACGGCCTGTGTTGCAGCCGCCTACTACAACGGAGGAATTTTAAATTTATTAATTTTATCTATTAAATGTTTGTTCAAATGTTTGTTCTGGCCGTTTTCTCGTTGCTCCGTCTTTGATATCACCCTTACGTGGTGGAAACGGACGTTAAACTCCCAAACATCCACCCACCCACCCCTGTTCCTTAAGAATTTTGGAAGGTACATACGTCATGTGTTGCAGCCACTGGGCATTGCAATTCAGGTGGTCGGATTCTTTATAGTACCGTTTATTTATGATTTTGATTTGAAATTTGAAAACCCACCTCTTCACAGCCTTCAACCAATAACTGTTGCCACATCATCATCTTGCTGGCCATATGTGTGTGTGTGTGTGTGTGTGTGTGTGTGTGTGTGTGTGTGTGTGTGTGTGTGTGTGTGTGTAAGCTGGGGGCAGCCCGTGTATGATGCTGCACATCATGTGTTTTCAGTTAATTGTATGTGTGGAGGCACGTTGTGTGTGTTTCTACGTGAGTAAGTGTGTGTTCTTTGTAAGGCGCTCTGAGCTCCCGCGAGAGGGAGGGCGTCCTTTAAGTACCCATTTTATTTATTATTATTTTTTTAAATTATTATTTGTTGTGTGCTGTACGAGTATGGTAATTAGGTTCTGTGTTTCGGTCTTAGACTAACAAAACTAAGGATCGGATTTTTATCAGCTTTTTTTTTTCTTCTTCTTCTTTCTTTGCGGCTTGTTTTCTTCCCCCGAGAAGCGTTTTGGTAGGTACGTGGTGTGTTGCAACCATCGAATGTAAACTGAACTCGAACGGTCGTAGACGCAGAGACACCTGCGCCATTGAAGATGTATTTGACATTTCAGGCTGTTAAGATTACTTTCCCAACATTTCACACAATATGTATCTTATTCCTCAGGAAACGTAAGACCCACAGACGACTACCCTGTTTACTGCGATCTTAACATTTCAGCTGGTGTCGGTGTTTGTTTCGCAAGTAACGATGTAAAATTTCAAGCTAACTCACAAGGCGGATCACGTTCAGCGTACATAGGAATACCTCCCGGACAAGGATTGCTTCAGCAGTCACTTCTAAAAATAAACAAACTATGCACATAACAACAACAGAAATGACAAACCTCTCTCTCTACCTCTCCTCCTTTCATTGCTATGTACAGAGTTCGTATCCCGGTTGGGGCAAGATATTTGTTGTGGCTTTCTCATCGATGCCCCGTCTTTGATATCACCCGTATGTGGTGGAAAAGGACGTTAAACCCCCAAAACACCCACCCATTGCTTTGTACAGAAATTGTTGTATTCGCCGCACTGATACTTTGTGTATGTAAACAGGTGGAGACTGTACATAGGCATTTCGCCTTTTTGCCTCCAGTTCAATAGTGTCTTGTGCAAAATCAGTGGAAATAAAACCATGTATAAACCAGAAATGACAAACAAATGAAAAGAAGAACACAAGAAAAAAGAAGCAAACAGCAACAGCAAAAAAGCCGACAAAAACAACAACCGCCAAAAAAGCCGACAAAACAACAACAACAACAAGCCCCAAACAAAGAAACAAACAAGAGTTGATTTTGCTAGTTCATGGAAAGCATACTGGCAAAACAAACAGCTTTCACCACTTCAGCGTACACAGGAGAAGTTCTATGTCATTCCACGTTACCTCAAAACAGTGAAATGGCGAGTGGATGTTTTCGCAGAAGACGGAGTTGGCTAAATTGCTACATCTGAGAAAGCAGACTGGCCAAACCAACCTCTTTCACAAGTGTGTAGAGAATAAGATAAGATGAATTTATTCGCTTCTTAATTACAAAGAAGAATTTAGCTTGCTCCTCTTAATAAATACACATGTATACACAAACATACCACGGAAATACAGAACGGACATACAAGTATACATCATTACACACTCACACACTCAGTCATTGGCTAAAACACAATTTAAGAGGATGGGTGGGTGTTTGGGAGTTTAACGTCCTTTTCTACCACGTAAGGGTGATATCAAAGACGGGGCAACGAGGAAAAGGCCAGCACAATTTTTTGGCCCCCTCCGGAATTCGAACTCATGACCCGAGCACTGAAAGTCCAACGCTCTACCACTCGCCTATCCCAGCTCCTCCACAATTTATGAATTAGACATTGCCTCACATTAACTATGTTAAGCAGCACTAAGAGTAACAATTAAGATTGAGGGGCAGACCTAACACAGGATGCAGATCACAGGTAATACTAATAGTTCTCTCTTTATATATACCCTGATTCCTTCCTCATACACACATCCACACACATCCTATGTTCCGAACTCGCACAAGCACCCGCACCCACCCACACACATCACGAGATAAGGTATTGAACAGTTGGGGATGCATCACCAATGTTCATATATAATATCAATGTGCAAGACAAGTAAACTATTAATATGTGCCGGGAATCACTTCGACGCACGCAGGAGAAATTCTGTCACTCCCTCGTCTCCTGAAATTAATGAAATGCCTCGAAATTGTTTCGCAACCTGGCGAAGACAGGGACGAAGCCAGACAAGCGGCTGGTGATTAACCTTTAACCGTATGAGCCGGGTGTGACACACCCCGAACTTCTACGTTTTTTTGCTCAGTGCTCTCTCACGTTTCAAACTTGTGTTTTGACACTTCAGGTATTCCTCGAGTAGAGTTAGAACTACCGTGCAAATTAAATATGAAATCAGTATCACAAGAAACAATGGACTGAATAAACAATGTCCAAAGTCGTGTACATGAAGTCGATGAAACGAGTGAAAAAAAAATCCAGTTACTTTTACGTTTTTGCTTATTAATCTCTCATTTTTCAAACTTGTGTTATGAGATTTGAGGTATTCCTCGACGAGAGATAGAACTACCTGGACAACCTGCACGTGAAATCAGTATCACAAGATACAATGCAATAAACATTTTGTTCAAAGTCGGGAACAAGTAGTCATTCTCCTTTGAGCGCGACGGGCTACGCATAGAAGCGCGCGAACAAGGGTGGTCTGACTTCGAGTTTTGCTTATTTCTGTGTTTATGAAAACATTTAAACTATCTTTAACACTGTTCTAGCGTTCTGGATTGTCCACTCTTTCACTCTGCAAAGTACTTAGCTTATACTTTTAAAAAAAAATGACAGAGTAATCTGTAAACACACACACACACACACACACACACACACACACACACACACACACACACACACACACACACACACACACACACACACGCGCGCGCGCGCGCGCACGCACGCACGCACGCAAGTGGTTGAGTATTTTTATTAGCATTTAACTGTGTAAGAGATACAGGCTGCCTAGCACCTCGCCTCATACGAATTGAAAGTTTTAGAACCTCATTCGGTAAAGGTTAAACCATCACATAAACACAAAAAAACACGGTGTACGTGCGAACGAATGTCGTTAAGAGATATGATACGAAAGAAGGAGAATGCCGACGGCTGGTAAACCGCATCGACGTGACAAGGAACGTTCCTAACACGTGCAACACACCCGAGGTTTAATACAAGTAAATATGATCCGCTTGTAAGCAATGTGAAGTAGAAGGGCAGAGATGGTCTAGAAGTATTGGATACAGCAGCAGGCTTTTCCCCCCGGATCTTTTGTTGTTTTATTGTAATCTGCTTGCTTCCGTTGAAAATGTAAAATCCGATCTAAGTCTCAGAACGGGGTAACTTCGGCCATAAACAGAACTCGTAATATGAAACTTTTTTTAATACTAATATTCTGTATATTCTATATTCTGCATATTCTATATTAATTTTACAGGCGCCTTTTGCCTTTGTAGGGGAAAAAGAAAACTTATACTCAGTTCTTCTGATACAGACTATTCACAAAAATGTTTTACTGCTTGTTTCATGAGGCAGAAGCAAAATATGAAATCTGCAATTTTGAGGATTATTTCATGTGATTTCCCTGTCTTTTCGTTTTGTCGTGAAATTCAGATTATTTCGAATAACTGTCATTTGCCCATTCTATAATGTCTCCCGCTGAAGTTTCTTCTCATGAAACCGGATTACAGAGAGTCATTAAACTTTTGCGAAAATGTTTCAAGCAAGTAATGATGGCAATAAATGCCAACAGTTTCAATAATTTTAGATCCCTTTTTCGTTTTCTTCCAAAACATAGAAGCTTCTGAACTGGCAAATATCGGAACAGTTCTGGGGTCGGATGTATGGAAAGAGACTGAGACGTAAACTAAGTCCGAGACTAGTTTGACTTAGCTAAGACTAAAAGATTAGTGCGGGGTGGGTAGGTGGGGGGGGGGGGGGTGTTTGGGAGTTTAACGTCCTTTTCCACTAGGCGTGGGTGATATCAAAGACGCGGCAACGAGAAAAAAGGCCAGCACAAATATCTGCCCCCGGCCGGGGATTCCAACTCACCACCCGAGCATTGAAAGTCCAACGCTCTACCATTCGGCCGTCCCGGCTCCCCTAGAATGTTATTACGAGATGTGTAAAAGGCAAACCTGCGACTATTTCAGGGGCTAAACGGTAATGCCCGCTGATGTCCCCACGTAATACGTCTGAGACTGGAGCGAATGGCGCCCCTAGTGCGTACCATGTCATGAGCCGCTTAGAGTCGCATATATCTTTATCTCGTGAGTGGATCTTGTCGAGATTCGCGTCAAACACTACTGTGCACAAAGTGTTTCTTTGAAAGTGTTTTTCCGGTGCGTTGACCCCCTGACAGCATCTTTAGCCTTTTGAAAGAGTCAAATCTATTCTTTAAAATACAGACACCTCAAGCAATATGGACTATCCTCGATCTCTGTATGAAGGGAAACATGTTCATCGTTTAAACCGGATACCGGATACATTTTTGATGTATATATTTACATCTTGTTTTGTTATTGTCTTCCTTTTTATTTCAATCTGGCGGAGAAGGACCTGGATTAGCCGCGAAATAGTCTTTGTTACTTGTGCGGCGTTAAGTCCTAACTAACTAATTCTCAGAATGGTGTAGCCTGGTTATGTGCATCAGACCCAAGGAAAAGACCATGGCATGATACGGGAGATGCATCCTGAAACTTAACTTTTCCTGATTAAACCTCGAAACAAAAACGGATTCCTCTCACTCGTCAAAGACCGTTTACCCTTTTATTTGAAAACGATGAGGCCGGCTAACATTTTGCTTTCGAGTATTGGTTTGGAACTTGATAATGACATCTTTATCTGTACGGAGTGATTCTATCTATTGCGGTAAGCTTGAGGTCAGGTGAATTTAGACTTCGTGATACTGAAATACGAAGTGAGCAAATGGGTGAAGCTGCGAGAGCTGCGGCTAGGAATAGTTATATAATAAGGGGGTAGGGTTGGGTGGAGTGGGGGAGAGAAGGAGAGAGATAGAAGAGAGAGAGAGAGAGACAGAGAGAGAGAGAGAGAGGGTGGGTGGGTGTTAGTGGGTTTAACGTCCTTTTCCACCACATACGAGTGATATCAAAGACGGGGCAACGATGAAAAAGCCAGCACAAATATTTGGCCCCAGCCGGGATACGAACTCACGACCCGAGCATTAGAAGTCCAACGCTCTACCATTCGACCACCCCGGCTCCCCTAGAGAGAGAGAGAGAGAGAGAGTGGGGTGGGTGTTTGGGGGTTTAACGTCCTTTTCCACCACATGCGGGTGACATCAAAGACAGGGCAACGATGAAAAAGCCGGCACAAGTATTTGGCCCCATCCAGGATATATGGGTGATATCAAAGACGGGGCAACGAGAAAAAGGCCAGCACAAATACTTGGCCTCAGCCAGGATCCCCGAGAGAGAGAGAGAGAGAGAGAGAGAGGGGGGGTCCTACTAATAATACTTTAATAATTGTGTGCATTAAGAAGCCGTTTTACCGGATTTCTTGAATTGGCTCAAAGCGCCGCGAGCTGAACCCAACACGCACGCTCACGTGAATCACACGCATTTTCTCTCACACACTGGACATGGACATATTACAATCACGTGGTGCGAACGGTCAGCTCAGCAAGTGAAGTTTCGGAATCAAGAACAGCAGTTATTTTCAGTTCAAATTTTGTGGGGCTGAACATTTCCAAAGCAGAGGGGGAGGAAGCCGGAGTACCCGGAGAGAACCCCCGACGATCGGCCCGAATGAATGGTGCCACGTACGAGAAGGAAAACATTCTTTGCCCAGAGTGGGACTCGAACCTGACCTCTCGCATTGGTGGCGAAGTCTTTTAACCACTAGACCACCGACCGGCCCCTAATCTTGATGCAGATGACGTACGGCAAAGTGTCAATATCTTAACGCAGACATAAAAGAAATGGCAATCACGTGTTGAAATGTTATCCAAACGCTGCCGCCTGTGCTGATTTTCAAACAAAGACATTAGATGAATACACAAATCAAAAAGTCTCAGACATTTATTTTTATCTTATACAGAATCGTGGCTCGCCAACTATCTTGCCATCTAGATCGGCGTCCTGCCGGCATTCTGTCATTGATGCTAAGACGCCTCTCCGGAGACAAGAGGTGGTTTTTTGTGAAGCAGAAAGGTATTGGCTAATAGAACAGTCTCTGAGCAGTATGTCGCCTTCCGGGAATGCGAGTTTTTGGTTTTGTTGAAATGTCACGATCCTCTTAATCAGAACATTATTTTTCTAGGTTTGCAGGCATACCATGACAATGATTTTCAGTGAAATCAGCTTGACAACACGATCGTCGTCGTGATGATCATCATTGTCGTCGACGTTGACGCCGTCCTCGTCATCATGATCGCTGTTGGCGTCGTCGTCGTCATCATCAGTGATGTCATCTCTGTCTGTCACACTGACACACACACACACACACACACGCACACGCGCGCGCGCGCGCGCGCGCACGAGTCAGACTCAGACTTAGACTCGGACATTTTAATTGTTTACACATAATTTATTATCCATAACATTGGAGTGAGCAAGAAACATTCAAAAAGCGCGCGCGCACGCACACACACACACACACACACACACACACACACACACACACACACACACACACACACACACACACACACCACTGGTCAATAATGCCACACTGGACATGGTACACACAACACACAACCAGCAATGCTAAACAATGCCATCACAACACAGGCCTACAGCCCGTGAACGCGATGTACACACGGCTAGGGAAAATCACAGATTGCACGTGAAGCAACAGCTTTATCAAGTGTGTCACTGCGTGTGTCTGTGTCTGAAGGCACAGGAAACAAACCTTGCCAGCTTAGAAGTAGAGGTCAGGGCCCGTATGTAAAGGTCGAGGTTAATTTAACCCACGGCTATGGGCCTAACCCAGACTAGGACAAAAGAAATCCAAAAGCAAAATCAAATAAACAAAGGAAGCGAAGAAAGGAAGAAAAAGTCGTTCTATAACAGCTTATGCACCTTGCTGGAATGGGCCCGCTTCTTGATTTAAAACAAAAAACAACAGAAAATGTAACCCTAGAGCTAGTTTACTTCGAGGTTAGACTCAGGGCTAAAAGCCCTAACCTCGACTATTACATACGGGCCCAGATCTGTGACACTAAGAATAGACAATTTTTTCGTTCGCAGTAACTGAAATCAAAGTCTGATAAATACTTGACACGCAGTTCAGAGGGCACTCAAAAAGGAAATGAGAGAGAGAGAGAGGGAGAGAGTCACACACACACACACACACACACACACACACACACACACACACACACACACACACACACACACACATAACAAAGAGAGAGAGAGAGGGGGGGATGGGTGGGTGTTCGGGAGTTTAACGTCCTTTTCCACCACATGCGGGTGATATCAAGACGGGGCAACGATGAAAAAGCCAGCACAAATATTTGGCCCCATCCAGGATACGAACTCGCGACCCGAGCATCAGACGTTCAACGTTCTACCGTTCGGCCACCCCAGCTCCCCGAGAGAGAGAGAGAGAGAGAGAGAGAGTTACACACACACACACACACACACACACACACACACCGCCACCACACACACACACACACCACCACCACCACCACCACCACACCACCACACCACACCGCATTTTTCTCTATTCTTCGCTCTCGCGGCGACAGCTTAAAACCCTCATTTCTCTGTCCTGGGCAACGTTAACGAACCAAAAACAGCGGGGTGTTTTCACTGGCTGCTGAAGCGTCGACTCGGAACGTCTGTCGGAGTCACGAGACAGTCGTGCTGTATCGATCGTTGTTACACTTGTCTGGTAACCATAACGTCTGCACGACAAGTGCGATATAAAAAACGATATCACATGTCAGAAAGCGTATATATCGTGTTTATTGTCACCGTCGTGATCACCCACTCACTAAGCGGCCAACGAGACACACCCACCTGATATACAGCGTGTTGCTGTTGTTGTTGTTGA
>JACVVK020000671.1:160000-180000 GCA_018292915.2 Batillaria attramentaria | reverse complement strand
GTGTGTGTGTGTGTGTGTGTGTGTGTGTGTGTGTGTGTGTTGGGGGATAGTGTGGGAAGGCTGACACAGAGGCCAATCAAAACACTGACGGCGCGGAAAAACGAATATTCCGAACTCTCTCTCTCTCTCTCTCTCTCTCTCTCTCTCTCTCTCTCTCTCTCTCTCTCTCTCAAGTGGGACGCAGAAGATCCTGGGTTTGAATTTCCACAAGGTAAAGTTTGTGTGTGTGTGTGTGTGTGTGTGTGTGTGTGTGTGTGTGTGTGTGTGTGTGTGTGTGTGTGTGACCAAGTCCCTATCACATCCCCCATTTTGTTTCCCTCCGCACCACACCATACTCATCACACGTGCGTCTGACGCTGTCTGCGATATAACCAGAAAACAGTCGTATCAAATTTCCCGTCTCTTGTTCAAGGGATCCTCTAAACACGTCAAATGAAGAACCTTTAAAGGTTACAGTTGACTTAAAACATGAAACTGCAATGCTGACATTTTAAATCAATAAGGAGCGAACCATACGTGCCAGACATTCTATCTCCTGTCTGCTACCTTTCCAGAAAAGAGAAGAAGAAGAAAAAAAAAAATGAAATGAAAAGAAAAATCTTGGAGGCACTTGACACGTTTTGGTGTGGTTAGAGAAACTAGTGAGACAGCGGCCGTCGCATCATTGAATAAGCGTGATGTTTGTGGATTTCTTGCAGTGAGAGCGCCTCGCTGATGAGAAAGAGAAAATCCGATACTCGGTGCTTTGTTGAAGAATAGCGACACAATGCCGCGACGCGTCTTGTCAGCCTGCGGTGAATTTATTGTCGTACGATGATGACAGTCGAGGTCGGTTTAAGATGCTGCTGTTGTTGAGGGTTGTTTTGGTTCAAACACACGTTTCCTTTATAGTGCGGAGGTTCAGTGTCGCATACACTTTGTAGCGACACTTTGAAAGAAATGGAATTACGACAACAAGGACGTTGTCGCATTACGGCAATACCACCTCCCCCCTCCCGCCCCTTTTTTTCACTCCCCATCCCACCCAGCAAAAATAAAAGAAACAACCAAAAAGAACAGTAATAACAACAACAAACCCGGTGTAACAAGAAAAACTAGCTCCCTGAGGGATCTACTCCGGAGTAAAAATATTGTAGAGAAATTCTTACTCTGGAGTAAAAAAAATATTGTAGAGAAATTCTTATTCCGTAGTAAAAATATTGTAGAGAAGTTCTTACTCTGGAGTAAAAATATTGTAGAGAAAGTCTTACTCAGGAGGAAAAATATTGTACAGAAATTCTTACTTCGGAGTAAAAATATCATATAGAAATTCTTACTCCGGAGTAAAAGCCTCGTACAAGAGAAGTACTCCTTCAGCTTGGGACTACTTCTGTCTTGCGAGGCGAAGGACTACTTTTTGCCTTACGAGGTTTTTACTCCGGAGTAAAAGATTTCTACTTTGTTTTTACTCGGAGTACATGCCTCGTGGGAATACGTTTGTCGTGTTACATCAGCGACCAAAAAAAAAAAAAAAAAATCGACAGCAGCTAACAAAAACCCCAATCAATCAAAACAACATTAAACAGACCTTAACGAGCAATTCGAGAGAAAAACGACAACACGTACGTTGTGGAGGCAAAGAACAAACCAACGAACAAACACACAGCTAGAACGGGTGCTTTGTTTCACACACTCTGTGCAGGGTACATTCTTTATTTATGCAGATACTGGAATCGTCGACATTGAATATACAATTACCTACACCTCAAGTGCGCACTATACGTAGCCAAGGCCAGAAACCACCTCATCTTCTGTAGCCAGATTTCTTTGTCACTGGAATCGTCGACATTAAAACTACAATTACCTACACCTCAAGTGCGCACTATACGTAGTTAAGGCCAGAAACCACCTCATCTTTTATAGCCAGATTTCCTTGTAACTGGAATCGTCGACATTAAAACTACAATTACCTTCACTGCTAATGTGCACTATACGTAGTTAAGGTCAGTAACCACCTCTTCTTCTGTAGCCAGATTTCCTTGTAACTGGAATCGTCGACATTAAAACTACAATTGCCTTCACCTCTAATGTGCACTACACGTAGTTAAGGCCAGAAACCACCTCTGCTTCTGTAGCCAGATTTCCTTGGAACTGGAATCGTACACGTAGTTAAGGTCAGTAACCACCTCTGCTTCTGTAGCCAGATTTCTTTGTCACTGGAATCGTCGACATTAAAACTACAATTACCTACACCTCAAGTGTGCACTATACGTAGTTTAAGGCCAGAAACTACCTCATCTTCTGCAGCCAGATTTTTTTCTGTCACGAATTCCATCAGGCACCCCAACGATTCAGATTGATTTCTGCGTCTCCAGGTGATCCGTCTTGAAGCGACGACGGGTTTTTGTGAGGTTGCAATTATAATAGAGCCAGCATCCCTAAGCTGACCATCCGTCATGGGGTCCGTGGGATGACACTTGCTTAAGAAAGTTGGCCGCATCCGTTCAGGGGCGGATAATGTGTAGCTCATAAAAAAGGGGAGGGGTTGGGAGTTTGGTTGTTGAGGGCTGTGTAACGTCTTTCTTCGCCATGTAAGGTAATATCAAAGACGAGGCAACGAAAGAAAGAAAGAAACACACACACACACATACACACAAACACACACACACACACACACGCACGCACGCACGCACGCACGCACGCACGCACGCACGCACGCACGCACGCCAGAACAAATGTTCGGGGTATGTGAGTGGGTGTTTAGGAATTTAACTTCCTTTTTCACCACGTGTGGGTGATATCAAAGACGGGGTAACGAGAAAAAGGCCAGCGCAAATCAGTATTAGGCCCCAGTCGGGATTCGAACTCACGACCCCAAGCATTCACCGTTCAGCGCTCCAAAATGCTGGACAGGACTATCCTGGCTCCCCTTGTTAAAACAAAAGGGGTGAGGAGGGAGTGGTGAGGAGGGGAAGTGATGTGGCGTGCGCACAGAAACGGGGTAGGGTGGGGGGACGGCGGGAAAGGGAGGGTGGGAGGGGGGGGGGGTGTCAGAATTACACTGGAGGCATCTGATTGTCTTCCTGCTTGACTTATGCTGCATGAAATGATAAGGGGAACAACGTCTAAAACAGCCACTACCATGTAGAGGAAAACAATTGTCGTGTGAATGAATATTGGTAAAGGGGGAAATGGTGGAGATGGGGAGTGTGTGTGTGTGTGTGTGTGTGTGTGTGTGTGTGTGTGTGTGTGTGTGTGTGTGTGTGTGTGACACTCGACATTTTCTCATTCACAGAGCCAATCAAAAGTTCATTCTTATCTTGTCACTGAGTTCCCATCATAAACCCCGCCTACGCGCAATTAAAACCCATTCTGCCCTTTTCACCAAAAAAGACTGTCTTGCCGAAACTATTGGAAATATATTTGTTTTCTCAGTGTTTGCCTCTAAGAGTGTTTGAACCTTTTGTTAATCTGGTCGAGGGATTAATATGAACTCAACAGTGGCACCCAACTTTCTTTGCAATTTCATCGAGGGCACCCGCCACTCCATCTCGGAAACTCACCCCCCCCCCCACCCCCCGCCTCCTTCCGCCGCCCCTTCTCCGTCTCTCGCTTGCCCCCCCCCCCCCCCCCCCCCTTGATACGCCTCTGCTTTTGAAAAAATAAAATCGATCGCCTGCCACTGGATTTGGTGGAATATTTTCACCCACAGCGTAATTTGGTTCGCTAATTGCATCTCTACGATACTAGGAAAGCCCCTTTAGCCTTCTCTCCTGCATGATACCGGAACAATATGATCTGAAAGTATCAGGTTTTGTTGGCGATGTTTTTCACGTCGAAGCTTGGGGCAGTGTGGCAGATCTTTGAACATGAGGTCAATGGTCGTATAGTATAGGATGGATGTCCGTTGTCGCGCATTATCCGTCTCTTCTCAGCCGCTCATTGCAGCGCTGCGATACTAGGAAAGCTCCTTTAGTTTTCTTTTTTTCCCTGCAGTGTGTAATACTGTAGGCGCCGCAGGGCGTGAGGTCGAAGCGGTGAAAGCCTGCTGCTGCTAAGCACTACATTTGTGCAAATCTCCACCCTGCTATTCAGTCTGGTGCCCGTGACAGTAGTTCTGTTCACCACGCCACTGGCCATAGCTCACTCTTCGAAAGATGGACGTGGGATTTTCTGCAGCATGCGGTCTTTGATGGTCCGTATTGTGCATCGTTTGTCGTAAGAGAGGCTCTTTGTAAGAATACACGGGCATCATTATCTGCTTGCCCTACTTGCGAAAGCATTGTAAACGGGCGAAGATCTTCAGAAATTACTCCTCATAAAGGTCCGCACACGAGATGGAGACCATCAGTATCTGTCGTAAAACCTTGTGCTTGTTATACGATCTCATTTGCTCTCATTTGGCCGCTATGATATTTTCGTGTTGCGTTCATTGACAACACCAATAAGGGTAAACGTGTAATACTAAGTTCTCTTGCACTTTCACGTATGTCCTCGAAATACAATAACACTGAAGAGATGTGTTGCGGTGAGAGAATGATCCAATTATTATTATATTATTATATTATTATTATTATTAGTTTCTAAGGGTTTCTGGGGATTCAGATTATTATACCAAAGGTGGCTGATTTTGTTTTTGTCTATGCGTGCCTGGCTTTTAAAACTGGTTTCAACGCTGCATGCGTGTTCTGTTTCTTAACCAGTTGTCAAACCACCAGAAGTATTCGTTTGAAAGTGAACATGAAACACTGTGATACTGCAAGGGAAAGGAAAGGTTAGATTTAATCAAGATATCCTTTTCATTCTTGAGTAACCAAAATGACTTAATGGCACTACCAAGAAAACCTGGTAACGGTAGAACAGAACGAAGATGAAAGTGAAAATGAAACACTGTGATACTGCAAGGGAAAGGAAAAGGTTAAACTTAATCAAGATATCCTTTTCATTCTTGCGTAACCAAAATGACTCATTGAAACTACCAAGAAAACCTGGTAACGGTAGAACAGAACGAAGATGAAAGTGAAAAATGAAACACTGTGATACTGCAAGGGAAAGGAAAGGTTAGATTTAATCAAGATATCCTTTTCATTCTTGAGTAACCAAAATGACTTAATGGCACTACCCAGAAAACCTTGAAACGGTAGAACACAACGAAGATTTCACACACTACTGACAGGTACGACTTTAGTCGTAGCGCGGCAGCGGGGACTGAAATCATGTTACGACTAGGGTCATAGCTTGGGCAGAGTGAGTTGATCTTGCAACCAACCAGACAACCAACCAACTTGATGCTCAAACTTA
The DNA here is from genome assembly GCA_018292915.2 of Batillaria attramentaria. NCBI lineage: Eukaryota > Metazoa > Mollusca > Gastropoda > Batillariidae > Batillaria > Batillaria attramentaria. Next base: position 174,720 of record JACVVK020000671.1, on the reverse strand, counting down.
GTCAAACGGGAATGTTACCTAAGAAGCAGCAGACGCAACCGCCGATGTTGCTGTAAGCCATACAGTCACGAGACTTGCAGACAGAGTTAGTTCGTTGTCATGCTGCTTTGTGTCTGCGTGAGGGGCTCTTCGCGATCAGTTGTGTTTTGCTGTCGGTCGCTATGTCTGGGCTCAGTATATCTTGGTCCGTGACATGTCATCGTTGAGCTGATAGTCTCCTGATGTCTCACCATTCTTACGTCGTCAGGATGATGGATGGATAAATAACTTTGCTGAATAAAGGCTAGACTGAAGCAGTGACGACTGCAAGCACGAAGAACGAGACAGGCGTGAGAAAGACATGGGGCGGCCCACCTGGAACAAGAACGGAGACAACATAGCATCGTATCAACTATTTCCTTCGGACAACTTCCACCCTGACAGCTTGGGTCCGGACAACTGGGACCCGCACAACCTCTTCCCGAAGAAAACTCCCTCCTGGACAACCCCCACTCGGACAAATCTTTCACCCGAGGACAATTCCCACCCGGGCAGAACTTCCACCCCTCCCCCTCATCCTCCCACAATTTAAAAAAAAAAATAATAAAAGATAAATAAATGAACCAATAAAATTTTTAAAATCCTGACCAATACCCTCCGCGATAAAGACAACTTCCATCTGGATAATTCCCACCCGGACGTCCCACCCTGACAACACCCTCCGCACTGCTCCAAGACATTTTCCACACGAACAGCACCCTCCGGCTCCGAACAATTCCCGCACTAATGAGACAAAGCAGATTGACGACTAAACCAGTAAACAGTGCAGCACTACTCCTCTTACGACTCAAAGCTGACCCGACGGCAACGTCAGGATTTTGTTTGGCTTCGAAATCGGAAGGAGCGAGGACGTTTCCATTTACGGTTATCTCAGTCGATGTATCGTTTTGCTCTTTGCCCGGGAAACTCTGGCTGTCTTTCCCAAGGTACGCGTCTTTATGTATCGCCCCACCCGCTCTCAGGAGTATCCTCACGGTGCTTCTGTGTAAAATATTCAGCCTTTACGGAACAACATAACACACGATCTTGATTTTAAACTCTAGCAGAGCAATAAAACGGAAATACTGGCTGTTTCAGTACATCAGGTCTTACAGTATCGGCAACAGAAAACTTGCGACATGAACAAGCTACAAAAAGACCAACAAATCGATAAGGAAGGTTGTAAATTATTCAGAAAGCCAATCTGTTTACTATCACATGACGGCTGCAGTTTAGTCGTAGCGATTTTCATAAGGGCACACAACAGGTCAATGATTAGTTGAAACCTAACATACATAACAGCAGTTTTTAAGACGTTGTAAATCGTCAAGCGGATGTATCGCAGACAATATAAAAACAGCGCGGAGATTCGTGCCAGTGTGTTCTGTCTAGGCTTCGTGAACCTTTCACATACGCTGCAACATAGTTATTCCAGAGATCCAAGGAAGCCTTGTAGAATGTTAAAGTTCGTTTCAGTTTGCCGGCTGTCTCCGTCTCCGGACGACACTTTGTGTGAAGTCTTGGCAAAATCAAGACTAACATGTTTGTCTTTATGCAGTCCGTTCTTTGACGAGTAATCCATATGACGTCAACAGTGTAAAGTTTAATTGAGATCCTAGGAGTTTTTCCACGTCTAGTCACGTCATGCGATGCGTGTTCTGTTGTTTCTTTTGTTAACCATTTCCTCGTCTCTCTAAGCTGTATTTTTGTAAGGTTTATTCAGGGCAATGAAATGGATTGCAGCTCCCTCCAACCAGAGGAATGAAAGCGCCACAGACAAATGCATTGTCGTCTAGGTTGTCCGACTTACCTGAAATATGTGCAGCCAATTACCGAGTCTAGATAATACGGAATGCAACGCAGTATGAGATTTTTTTTTCTTCTTCTGTTTCGTAAATATCCCGCCGGTGTCATAAAGTTGTGATACCCCCATAGTACTTAGACCCCCACCCCCCACCCCCGGTCCATTAAATTTAATATTATTGGAAAATAATAATTAAAGCAACAATTATTAGACCCCCCCCCCCTCCCCTCCATAGTTACTGGCCTCTTCCTGTATGTAGATATTTTTCATCACTTCGGGGCCACATATATTCAGATAGTCCGCATGGCCATAGGTGGTCTGTACACTAGTTACCAACAGAAACAAACCATTCACATTGACGCATATACAGTATATACTTCTGTCTCCTTATCCGCATCTGTACAGAACACAGTAGAAAATCAAATAAAGAAGCATCCTTTTCTTCTTACATTACCACATATGGGACCCGTTCTCGCGAAAGGGACCGTAAGTCGCGCTAGGCCGAACGCCGCTGCAGGCAAAAAGAGCGCCGGGGTCAGTATGGCCGCCTTGTGAGTAGCCAACTTCAACTGCTGATATCTCTGTCAATTTTAGTAGTACAGCTTTCATTCTTATACTGAATTAAACTGCATAACCAGTAGATTGCAGTGATATGCGGACGCAACTCTGGTCTGCTGTGAAAATCATTTTTGATACTTTTTTGAAAGAAGGTTACGACAAGAGTTTGTGTTCGTATGTAGTAAAGTTACATCCAAACCATTATGTGTCTTGTACAAGTTATAGGAAAGTCAACAAAGCCATAAGTAATCCAGAGTATTCAACTAAGGGGGGAGTCCAGCAGTTATAGCGAAGGAATCCAATACTGATGGCCTCTGATTATAATTGTTGGACCCCGGGTAGTCCATCTATATAATAAGCGGCTAGCGTCTGTGTGTGTGTGTGTGTCTGTGTGTCAGGGGTTGGCGTCCAAACGAGTCAGCCGATTGCCACCAAATTTTCCATGAGCCTAGAGGGACACTTGGGGGAGAACATAGGATAAAGAAACAGAATAAAGTCTATCAAGTTTGGTGAAATAAATTCTGAATTTAGTTTTGCCACAAATAGTGTTTGAAATATAATAGGCGGCTAGCGTGTGTGTGTGTGTGTGTGTGTGTGTGTGTGTGTGTGTGTGTGTGTGTGTGTGTGTGTGAGGGGTTGGCGTCCAAACGAGTCAGCCGATTGCCACCAAATTTGCCATGAGCCTAGACAAGTAACAACAAGTAAACTGGTATACATGTATACCCGAGCGAAGCCGGGTACTCTGCTAGTTACCTATAACTCTTAAAAGGCCACGCAGAAATCGCAATGTTTCTTGAAATACTCAGACCACTAGGAGCCACTTCGAGCCACTATTGTGCAATCTGCAGCGGTCTCGCACCTAGTGGGGAAGGCCTTGCGTAATAGTGGCTCGAAGTGGCTCCTACTGGCGTGCAGTGGCTCGCTCTTTTTAACCAGTCTTGTCATATAGTGGGCAGGGGGGTTGTCGGGCGCGGCCCCCAAAGAGATACAGGCCCCGTTTACATTACAGAGCGCTCTGAGGGCGCCCCTAAAGCGCACCGTACTGAGAGCGCTCCACGGCGTTTACATTACACAATCGTGGAAGGGGAGCTGATATGTCACGTGCTCTCGAGGAATGTGACATATTCAAGATGACAGCGGCCAGATAGCACGTGTTTTTGTAGGCCTGGCAGAAAAAAAAACCAACAACAAAAACCCCCCGATCTTTCGCCATTTGCAAAAAAAATGGCCGGTTGCTACGGTGACACAGGGCCCCACGTGACGTGACGACAGCGCCCTAAGCTAGAGCGCCCTCAGACTACCCACTGTAGGTAGTCTGAGAGCGGTGCGCTTTCGGAGCGGTTTGACCAAGTGTAAACGCGACAGGGCGCTCTCAGAGCGCTCTCAGGGCGGTATTTTAAGCTAATGCAAACGGGGCCACAGTTCTTGGACCGGGGGCCCATCGCTTTACGGGTCCATTAACTAAACCACACCGGCATGCATTCTCTGTGCCGCTCGAAGCTTTTCCTTCCTAAATGACACTTTCTACGATCCACAATTCCCATTCTTTTTGTCGAGGCATTGCATTTCATACGAAATTCAAAGCCGTTGACATTTTAAGCATTGCTGGGAAGAAAGAAAATAACACGATAATGAGATTTCAATGTGGAATTTGAAACAAAGTAGACTTTGGAAATCTGCGAGTGGCATACAGCACAATACAAATAGGAGGAGGAAATGGAGAGAGAGAGAGAGAGAGAGAGAGAGAGAGAGAGAGAGAGAGAGAGAGAGAGAGAGAATTGATTTTGCTTTGGAAGTACGTCTTTCAGATTCAAGTGAACTAATTAGTAGCGTTATTTGAACATGCTGTATCTGAAGTTTCCACTGAGGACAGGCAACGAGAAAATATTTTGTTAGCTGAATTCCTACCGGGCTTGAGTATCCAACTTTTTTTTTTTTTTTTTTTTTTTGCCCTTTTCGGTATTGGGCCGGTATGCGAGAATCAAGAAAGAGTAACGGTTCTTTAATGGCTCTTATGCAAAGGCGAACGCTTTTCCTACATGCTGTGTTTGATAAAATTAATTAGGGCCCGTATGTAAAAGTCGAGGTTAATTTAACCCCACGGCTACAGGCCTAACCCAGACTAGGACACAAGAAACCCAAAAGCAAAATTAAATTTTAAAAAAGGAAGCGAAGAAAGGAAGAAAAAATCCTTCTATAACGGCTTAGGCACCTTGCTGGAATGGGCCCGCTTCCTGATTAAAAAAAAAACAACAACAACAAAACAACAACAACAACAACAACAACAACAACAAATCCAGAAATGTTAACCCTAAAGGTTGTTTAGTTCGAGGTTAGACTCTAACCCAGGGCTAAAAGCCCTAACCTCGACTATTACATACGGGCCCTGTATTTTTTTGTCGTCTGTACGTTGGAGAGAAGGCCAAATTTTGACGGTTGCTGAAGCCGCCATTTAGGTGCTTATAGGCATGGGTGGTGAGGAAGGGTCTGGCAAAAGTTAAGATGATTTGGAGGATAGTTCTGAGCCAGAAATTGACAAAGAAGAAAAGAGAGGTTCCATGACACTTCAGCGCCACCATTTTAGCGCCACCATTTCAGCGCCAACATTTCAGCGCCACCAATTCAGCGCGACGAGTTTTCAGCGCCGTACATTTCAGCGCCGTACATTTCAGCGCCAAACGATTAGAGAGAGAGAGAGAGAGAGAGAGAGAGAGAGAGAGAGAGAGAGAGAGAGAACTAGCTAAACACATAAACTAGCTAATCACATTTTTTTAGCAAGTTAAACTTTAATGACAAATTATCTAAAACCCATGGTATCCATTAAAATCACTAAAATCCAAATGGGTCGTTTGGTGTCTCTCCATTGTAAAACATGCCTAGTTGGCCTAAAACATGAACGCAAATGCAAGTCCCTCACATCACTCACATCACTTAAACCACGTAAAACAAATGCCCCCCTACCCCCCCCCCCCCACACACACACACACCCCACACCCCCGGGCTGAAATGTATGGCGCTGAAATGTACGGCGTCCAATTGTACGGCGCTGATAAGACGCGGCGCTGAAATGGTGGCGCTAAATTGTTGGCGCTGAAATGGTGGCGCTGAAATGACGTGTCACCGAAAAGAGAAAGACCTGTATGGCGGTGACTGCAGTATTACAAGTGAAACTGAGATTCCTTGGACGGTTCGATTTCCGAAACTAGAAGCATACGTGTCGAAACTAGTAGGCGGTAAGGTCGTTCTCATGTTCGAGGAAATATGAAAGACAGACGCGACCTGACACACACAAAATTTAATGTCAGTAAAACGAATGTGCAACAGTTCCAGTAATTCTAAACCATACGCACACTAAGGATTTTGTTTTGTCATTGGAGTGTTTGCAGCTTGGGAGTAAAACTGGCGTGTGACGGTGGAGTATGTCTGGTTTTATTTTATTATTCTGTTTTTTTGTATACATATGATACAATGACAAAGACAAGTACGACGTGCATGAAATATACGCTTGAACGTACATAAACAGATAACATTTGGATAGAGCCATGGCACAGTCAGAGGACACGGTCTAAAGCTGTCAGCAAAGCGTCAAGTCCTTATAGTTCTTCATGTACATGGGCCGGATAAGGCCGCGCAGGCTGTAAGCTTCAACTGAACCAGGCAAAATCGTGCACTAAGATTTTTACCATGAAGGCAATGAGAAATCACGCGCAGATACTTGTAGTGAGTATGCCTGGCTTCGACTAGAGGGAGTCCATTCAGCTTAAAAGCGGGGAGTGCCCCGGGGTATATGGAGCTGTGGAGTACGTCCCGCGTGTTAAACAGGGACTATCAGTGTTTCCGATTGCGCGCAGGTGTGCGTATTTGTACGCACGAAACTCAAATTGACGCACATAATTTTAGATTGAACAGCGCGTCACTGGGGACGCACGTTTTTTCGTCTCGCCGTGACAAACAGTATTTTTTTTTTTCCAGCACTCTCCCGGGTTGGCTTAAAGATCTAAGCTCCCAACAAAAAGCTTTCCTAAGTGTGAAAGAATTTTGCAGAGTCGGCCGTGCAAGCACAGTCAACTCTGTCACAGTTACAGAGTTTTCAGCGTCCCTGAAACCCCAATAAAAGCCAAGGGCAGCCTGATTTCACAGCTCAGTTTGCGTTTTGACACTGAGCGAGAAAGATCGTGCAGCACTCAACATCCGCTAGACACTGTAGCGATGTGTCGCGCTCAGTGACCAAAAGCCAAATAATGTCACGGCAAACTCGTGCTCTGGTTTTATAAGTGTCTCCGAAGCGCTGAAAAGTCTGCAACTGTGACAGAGTTGACTGTGCTTGCACGGTCGACTCTATAATTTTTTTTTCACACTTCGGAATGCTTTTTGTTGGGAGCTTAGATCTTTAAGCAGTCTGGGACACTTTTTGTCCAGTCATAATGTTAGATAAGCGTGCGGGTTCCCTGCCTTGCCAATTAGCTATGGCTGACACGCTACACACATCTCTCCTACTTGAATACTTTTGTAAACAGCAACAACAACTGGTTTTGAAATTCAGACAAAAAGACCATGGACCCTCACAATTTACAAAAGGACCCTCAAAAATATGGTCTCAAGGACCCTTGTGTTTTCGATTTACAGGGATCACTGACTAAAAGGGTATGCATTCCCTCGCAGTGTCCTGAAGATGTGTGTGTGTTTTCTCTGGTTTTGTTTGTTGCTGTTGTTTTCCTGTTTTCGGAGCACCATAAATAAAGAGTACTGCTTTTGCTGACGCCCGCTTCAAAGAGAGAGGACAAAAAGCCTTCAGAAGTGTTCTCTATGGCCTGAATTATGCAGCAAAACCCAGAAACCTTTTACCGGTGACTGGCCGACCATGAGACGCTTTCCGGCAGCAGAACCGGAAAACAGAGCCCCCGTCATACCTCGGAAACCCACTCTGTGAAGTGAACCGTGACCGCATTTACCGGTTATTGAGCATCTCTGGTCCCCAGCCGATGTCGTATTGCTGTTCATGCCTCATTTCCCCCCGCGCGATGCCGGGAAATAAGGGGAATAATCCAGGTCTGAGTCCCTGCCATCATGGCGCGTGATATACCGGTAGCGAGTTGTAAACTGAACCATCTCTCCAGCAGCAGCAGCAGCAGCAGCAGCAGCAGCCATTGTTCACCAGCCAGTTACCAATAAATGACTATCGAGGGCATCCATTGTAGGTCGATCGGCTGGGCTGTGATATTGTGTTGGTGGCTCAGCGGTAAGACGAAAGACACAATGTCGTCATCCGACCTGTTTTTGCCAGTAAAGAACATTGGGTTTTTGTTGTTGTTGTTGTTGTTGTTTTGTCTAATTTTTTTTAACCGAGATTTCAAGATTTGCACCAGTGGTGATAACCTCTTACAACCGGGGCTTCAGTCGTGTTCTTCTTTCAAGAGATTTGCAGGGATACAATGTTAAAATTTCACGAGATTTGCAAGTACACGAATTGCAATTGAAAAAAAAATCAAGAGATTTGTACCATGAAAAACGCTGACTTTTGACGGGATCTCTTACACGAGGTCTTCACAAAACTAATTGAAGGTTCTAATTCGACGAGTTTTCTAACCACGCACAATGCCTTTGAAAAGACTTACATAATTCGCTTCAAATGGTAGGGCCAATGGTAGGGCCATACTATCGCTACGCGAGTCTTTGTGTGTGTGTGTGTGCGTGTGTGTGTGTGTGTGTGTGTGTGTGTGTGTGTGTGTGTGTGTGTGTGTGTGTGTGTGTTTATAAATTGCCATTGTTCTTTAATGAAGTACTACCAGCAGCTACTTCTTTTCACGAATTTCCCATTTTTACAACACAATTTACATAGTAACTTAGTTCCGTTTCTTTAAACCAGATTTTGGTGAGATCCATAACATCTCCGATTTCTCTCACTTCTTTTTTTATTATATTTTTTTTTCTGTTTTTGGGATTGTGTTGTCTTGGTATAGGTGACTGTTTTGGATGCAAAAGATGAACCGCATTCGATGAAAACTTGGTGTTGGTGCATGCCCGAGAAGCGTATTGAGGCTAAAGTCTCAACACATCGAGACACATCGCTACAGCGTCTAGCGGGTGTTGTGTGCTGCACGAGAAGACTAGCGCTAGCCACTGTGATCTTTCTCGCTCAATATCAAAACGCGAACTGAGCTGTCATCATCATTAGCTTGCTTTACGTCCTATGGCTTTTCTCCCTTAAGGACAAGTTGTTCCTGGCGTGTGTCTTTGGCTGCTTGGCTAGGCGAGTGTCTTTGGGGTGTGTGAGGGCTGCTTTGCTTAGCTTTGGGCAACGTCAGAAGGTCTCTGCTTGACTTTCGAATGCCTGGTCTGGGTTTGTTTTTCAGTGCCTCAGTCTGTTTTGTCATCCGTACTTTTGCCTTAACTGAGCTGTGAAATCAGGCTTCCTTGTCTTTCATAGGGGTTTCAGAGACGCTGAAAACTCTGTATCTGTGACAGAGTCCACTGTGCATTTTGCACAGTCGGATATTTTGTTGTTAAACACACTGTTTGTGGCTCTCTGTTAAGATAGCAGATCTTCCAGGTGACCGACACCGCGATAGTGTTTCAGGTCTAGGCAGAGTTTCACAGCTTCGTGGCATCAGGTGGGAGCCGGGTTGACAAGTGGATAATGTACGGGTGGGATGGCCTTTAACACTAGTCCTCGGCCCGAGTTAATATCGACCCCGACAGGTTTTATATCAGATGTGACACAAGGAATGCACACTTTTGACCCGTGTCTCATCACGTTTGCGAATTCGAATGGTGTCTGGGAGCATCGGGTTCTATTCATTCACAGCTTGGGATGGACGGGGCGGGCATGGAAGCGTTTTGCTTCTTGGGATGAGGAGTTCCAGACAGCCCCCCCCCCCCTCCCCCCGCCCCCCTACATCTCTCTCTCACTCTCTCTCTCTCTCTCTCTCTTTTCGTTGTGTCTGCCCGGTCTAAGTGGATGGCCTGTGTAATGTGTGTATTTTTATACTCTCCCCAACGCTTCAATGTTTAACAAGGATAGATTCTTGACGATGCTGTGTAACCTATACTCGTCATCCTTGCAAAAGTAAATCTTAATCAATTCAAGAGAGAGCGTTGGACTTCTAATGCACGGGTCGTGAGTTCGTATCCCGGCTTGGGCCAAATATTTGTGCTGGCTTTTTCATCGTTGCCCCGTCTTTGATATCACCCGTATGTGGTGGAAAAAGACGCTAAACTCCCCCCCCCCCCTCTCTCTCTCTCTCTCTCTCTCAGTCTCTTTGGGCGCGTAGACCTCTTTGCATCAGCTGTCCAACATTACATTTTGCACATAGCCGCAAATTAGTCTTTGTGTCTTGCGCGGCGTTAAGCCTCAAAAACTCACTCACTCACTCTGTGTGGGCGTGCGAGGGGCCGTGTCGTCTTGAGATAATTATGTGGCATGTGTCACACTGACATGTTGAGGTCGTGGTAATTTCAGTTTATGTATAAACCAAACGGATCACGCTGGATTCAGCTAAACTCGTCCCCAGCCATTCTAATTAATTATAAAACACCTTGAATAGTGTTGCAACCTCTTCTTCGTCCCCGACCAAGCTGTTGACGCAAAGCCAGGTATTTTCGTATCGCAGACTTACAGAAAGAAGCCGACCTGTAAGCTTATTATTTTGCGTGTTACGGCTTTTCTGGATTAGGTCAGATGGATTACATATAGATAAATTTCTCCGAAAAGCTGGTTGGCGGATAACCTTTTTTTAACCTGTGTAGGTTAGCTGTGGCTCCAAAGATAGAGCTATACGCTATTCTTAGGCTAGAAAAGAAGCGGCTTGTATGACACAAAGGATGGTTTGGTACAGATTTCTCTGTCTCCAGTTTGACCTCCACCCACTATGAAGTACTTGTGTTGGTTTGTTGTTTTTGCCTTTTCATCTGCAAGAATATATGCTATATTTACACACGAAGTTGCTGACTAGTGCACAGACCACCTACAGCCATGCTGTTCATATATATACAGCCTTCACAAAAAGTTAAGGACCACTTGAAAATATCATTCAACTTTTGTCGTGGTGGCATGCTGGTGTAGTGCTGAACATCGCTGAAACGACGGCTTATGTAGGCAAACAAATGAGCACAGTTCATAACCAGGGATGCATTCTTTGACCTGCATCTCATTTTTGCCGTGCAGAAAACCCCAGGTATCGCTCACTGAACACTGAAACTAGGTCTAGTTTTGCCGAAATTGCAGATTTTCAAACGCGCCAAGCATGCTGTGTGACGCGCACGTGCCATCCACACAGTGGTCGCCATGTTCACTAATTACCTTTAACCTTGCTACCGAATTTTACGGGGAAAATCTTATTCGTTTATTTTTTTCTGATTTATTGAAACTGTCACCCATTATGTTGACTGGTCCTTAACTTTTTGTAAGACTGTATGACCCGTTCTCGCGAAAGGGACCGTAAGTCGCGCTAGGCCGAACGCCGCTACCGGCAATAAGAGTGCCGTGGGTCAGTATGCCCGCCTTGTGAGTAGCCAACTTAAACTGCTGATATCTCTGTCAGTTTTAGTAGTAGAGCTTTCATTCTTTCCTGAGAGGCCAGAACAGAAATTTTATACTGAAGGCGGGAATGAACTGGTAGCCAGTGGAGCTCTCTCAGAAGGATTGTAGTAAATGCTCTTATGCTCTTTATTTCACATGTTCATAAGTTATGCTCAGCCTTGAAACTTCCACAGAAGTTGTAGAAAATGGAAAAAATCTCAAAATCGTTAACTTTCTCTCCCCCTTACCTTCTTCGTCATCTTATTCTCTTTTTTTCCCGATTTTCTCAAAATGGCTCTGCAACTTCTTGCACTTTTTGTGGACTCCATTCACGAATGCGTAAAATCTGTGCCGTTGAAAGTGTTTTTTTTTTTCTTTAAATCCCTCAGGCTTGTGTGCTGGTCAGAGCCATTCCTGTGCCGTTAAGACCTAATGGATTACAGTCATGTATAATTATAGATATACATCCGAAAAGCTGGCTGGCAGATAACCTTTTCTCCGTGTGCCGGGATTTTACCCAAGCCTGCTATGGCCGAACCACGCTGTTCTTAATCTGAGGCTAGGGAGTAGAGCAGCTGCAGTCTAGAGCACAGGGATGTCGGCTAAGCAAGGATTTCTGAGGAGTTGTGTCCTCAGGTTGATCCCCCACCCGGTGTGGTATTGTTAGCATCCTTCCCGAACGCAGTGCGTGTGCAGAGGTGGCTGAGTACTTTTGCCGTCCACGGTGGCGTACTTTTTGTCGGGAGTTTTTCTGATGGGCTGGGAGTCAAAGTTGCCACTGCACTTTCACAGTCCCAGGGTTGTAAACTAACTAACTAACAAACTAAGCCTATAATTATATTCCCTATTATTTTATTTTATGCCCCCTGACCGGAGACAAATTTGTCTGTAAGGACACAATAAAGTTGTTTGAATTGAATTGAATTGGATGTAACTAACTAACTAACTAACTAACTAACTAACTAACTAACTAATACACAATGTGGAAATAACTTTTCTCTTCAGCTGTCGTCAGTATCAGATTCCGTAAAGTTATAACAATAATGATGATAATAATTATGGGTACTTAAGGGACGCCCTCCCTCTCGCCTGAGCTCAGGGCGCCTTACAATCAACACACACTGACTCACCCAGAAACGCACACAACACTGATGCGTCCACACGTACATTTAACTACAAACACATTTATGTGCACATCATTCACGGGCTGCCCCCGGCAGCTTCTACACACACACACACACACGAGCAGCTAGATGATGATGTGGTTATTGGTTGAGGGCTGTGAAGAGGTGGGTTTTCAGGGCTGGGTGGGGTGGGTGTTTGGGGGTTTAACGTCCTTTTCCACCACATACGGGGGATATCAAAGACGGGGCAACGATGAAAAAGCCAGCACAAATATTTGGCTCCACCCGGGATAGTGGGTTTTCAGATTTGTTTTGATGGATGGTTTTGTGTCTGCATATCTGCATATCATAAGAACGGCCCCCATGTCCAAGAGTAGCGTTACTTCATTTGCATACAGATTCTGAGCTTGGGCAATTCCAAAATAACTATCTACTCGACATGTCATGTCACTCACGCACCTTCCTCAAGAGCCAGATTCGCTTTCGCTTTGCTTTTACAAAAAAGAATAATGTTGTTGAAACGATGCATGCTTTTCCCTATCCATTTTTTACGAAGGGCTCCACTGACACGTCAAGCAGAAATTCTGTAACTGGCACGATGCAGGTTTTGGGATTGTCCGCCTCATATTAAAACTCAACTTCTCAGACACCTACGTCAGTCATAGGACCACGAACAATAACTGAACCATGCTAAATTACTCGTTATCAGATGGCACTATGACATGTTACCTTTCTACAAGTTGTGTCGTATACTTCAATATCAAACATCATGCTGTCTACTTTTTCACCTATTTCCCGATGTGTTTCCCTAGAATTTCTTGCGCTTCTTTCTGTCTTTGCATGTTTTTTGTTGTTGTTGTTGTTGTTTGTTTGTTTTTTCCCTTTCTTTTTTACTATTAGATTTACTCCTTTTGTGCCAGGTATGTATACTTTTTGTCATATTAGCCTTTATCTTTTAGTGTTTCTAGATTAGCAGGACAGCTTGTAAGATAGGCAGACCATGTCTACAAGTCTTTATCCTGAAATAAACGTTTCAGTCAGTCAGTCAGTCAGTGGGCACTTACCCTCCCTTTCTAAAAAACTTTGGTCCACATAATTCACGAGCTTTTGATCCCTGTATCAAGCACTAGTACTCGCATGTGAAAGCATCAGCTGTCTAGTGTGTCTTCGGCCTCTCGGCGTGTTGCTTTACTTGTTGAACTCTTGAGGACATCGATCGGTAGTCTAGAACTTATTGCCCGAGGACGGAGACAATTACCTTCCCTTTCCTGCTCACCCTCAAGGAGACGCACTCACAAACTTCACAAGAATGTGACCTGGAAAGCATCTCAAAATGCTGGTACGGATTACTGAGCAGAAGTAGTCGCCTCGGGAGAAGGCTTTCGTATTTGTTGACTCCGGTCACAGCTGTGAGGCAATAGCAGGTCAAAGAACACAAATGCACGAGGTCTCAAAATGCCTATATATTCCGTAGCAGCCTCGGGCATCATAGTCACCCCTACAAATGCTACAGTCTAGAACAAAAATTGCCGCGCGCAGCCCATTTAAGGGGACGCACCTGACAGGAGGTTAAAAAGTCCCCCCCCCCCCCGCCCCGCCCTTGCTCAGAGAAGTCTCATCCCTCAAAGGAGCAATGCGAGTCTACTTTCTGTTTAGGCAAGAAAGCCACTTTCACACAAATCCACTTGCGTCACCTCTGTCTGCCTCAAAAAGTCTCAGCTTCACTGGCAGCTTGTCTCCTGTTGCAGCCCCCTGGCATGCACCTTGCCCTACAAATACAAAAATCAGAAGAAGAAAAACACGTTCTTTCACGACAACAAAATCATCATAAACTAGCCCTCTCGCCAAACATGGGGTCCTTCAGATCAACACCGCACTTGATCCCACGCTCTGTGTGTGGTATAACGCCAGCAAAATGTTGTTATCGCTATCGTTATTACGTGAAGACTATCGTCAGCCATGGTGTGCTTCACGCATAACAAGCGTCACTCTCTAACTAACAGAGCTGAAGTCCTCCGATGACGGAGTGTGGCTGCCCACGTGGCGGGGTACCTGAAAACGGTTACACACGCAATCCTCTCATCGAGTGTAATGACCCTGAGAGCATTGATCCCGGGAACGCCAACAACAGAATTTAATGAAAATTCCAATGAGCTTCTAACAGGAAGAACGGACCTGAAACAAGAACTGAGCCGTGTGGACAGCAACCCCGGTGTAAAGCTATTGCTTCCTTCTCGCCTTTCCTCCTCCAATAGCTCCCCCCTCTCCCGGGGAGCCGGGGTGGTCGAATGGTAGAGCGTTGGACTTCTAATGCTCGGGTCGTGAGTTCGATCCCGGCTGGGGCCAAATATTTGTGCTGGCTTTTTCATCGTTGCCCCGTCTTTGATATCACCCTATGTGGTGGAAAAGGACGTTAAACCCCCAAACACCCACCCCACCCTCCCCCCTCTCCCACCTCCCCCCTTCCACCCCAGCCCCAATCCCACCCTATCTAAATACAGGCTACGCACCACAGATACGGATTTGAAAGAAAATGATATATGTTCCTGTTACACATTACGCTGAGCACGACACCCCAGAAATGGTTTGAAATTCACCAAATAAATCACAAAAATCCAGCAGCCAAAGACTCATGTGTAGAGTACGTTTCAACAAATTCCAATATTCCATTTCTTTGCAATGCTAGCAGTGACCACCT
>JACVVK020000671.1:150000-155000 GCA_018292915.2 Batillaria attramentaria | reverse complement strand
CGATGCTGAGTTGAAACAGTTACTGCATATATATAAAAAAATCCGGAAAGTTCTAAAAAAAAGCGCCAAGACACATTCTCTGCATGCACAGTTATAATAATAATAATAATAATAATAATAATAATAATAATAATAATAACAGCATATTTATATAGCGCCTAACCTTATCTAAGCTCCAGGCGCTTTACGTAAAATACATATTTATTCATATTAAGACATAAGAAAAGACAGATAAAACAAAGACAAGACAGGTAAAACTGACAAAACAAATAAAAACTAATAAAACTCGTATCTACACACACACACACACACACACACACGTTCCCTGCGCACACAGAGATGAAACAGTTATAACATATCACATAACCGTGAAAGTTCTAATTAGAAAAGCATCTCAGAAATTTTCTGTTTCCGTCCCAAACTCTCTCACCACACGGCGCCAACAGTTACGTCGTGAGGGGAACGCAATCTTTCTTCCCCCAACCCTACCCCCACCCCACCTCCTGTCTTGATTAGTTGCGTTGTCAAACATCAAACATTTTCCGCGCTCATCTGTCTCTCCGCGAGTAGCGCTTGTATCTAGTCATCTGCACGTCGCGGGCAAAACGCTCTGAGATAACGCCGTGGTGTCGAAACGATTGTTTCTTTCAGAGAGTGATGGAGAGAGGAGATAAGGCGTAACGCTGCCCGTCTAGATTACCATCTGTTACCCGCGAACTGAGTGTAAAAAGAAGATTTATCGGTTTGAACCTCGTCCGTCATTCAGCTCGGGGAAAAAGCTGGGTATTTGCTAAGTGTTAACATAAATTAAGACGCTCTGCTTCGAAGAGACAGGTAATAATTATGCTTTTTATGTAGCTGACGGCATAAAATAGTGCAGTCTGAAAAAAGTAAGCGTACTAGAGTTCCTTTCAAAAACTTGGTAAGTGTGGTTAGTACGAACTTAAAACAGGATACGGCAAGCCTGCGCTTGTGCGTGTTAACAGAGAGAGAGAGAGAGAGAGAGAGAGAGAGAGAGAGAGAGAGAGAGAGAGAGAGAGAGAGAGAGAGAGAAATAAAATGGAATGAAGTCGTTTTATTTTCCAACAGTGGAAGTCCTGTCCGCAAACTAGTACTGCTATTGCTACAACTACACAAGATAATATTTTTTTTTTAAAAAAGGTACACGCATGATGACAACAACAAACACGAAATGATAACAATAAAACAAGAGAGCGAGCGAGGCGCGCGCTCACCCACACATAAACAGAGAGAGAGAGAGAGAGAGAGAGAGAGAGAGAGAGATTCTCTCCCACACACAAGCCAAACACACAGAGAGAGAGAGAGAGAGAGAGAGAGAGAGAGAGAGCTTCTCTCCCACACACAAGCCATCATCATTATCATCATCATCAAAGCACATCACTTGATGCGCACCAGCGCTCCACTCCCAGCGACAACACACAGGTCGCCCGGAGTATCACAGCCGTACGTGATCAGATGAAAAGCTAATGTTCCAATAAACATTTTCTCACCTAGTGAGCACTCAAAAGCCATAGCAGCCCTAAACAAATGCGTTTTCCATGCGTGAGCTTTAAACAGCTTCCTGGAAAGGCCATAAAAAGGGACAGTTGTCACGCGATACACTGCGTGACTGCCCGGCATTTATCTTCGCCTTGTCACCCAACAAGTTTTATTGACAAATTAAACAGCAGCGAAAACTGTACTATTTTGTAATGGGTTTTCTTCTTCCACCGTTCGATCAGCACGGGCTGCTGAAAGCATTGTCTTTTGGAGGCCCGAAAATATTTGGGAAATGTCGCCTGGCTTCAAAGGATTCACATCTCGTAAACACGAAAGTGAAAAAAAAAAAATCAAAAGATATGACTGAAAGTTTTGTCCCATCTCTCTCTCTCTCTCTCGCTCTCTCTCTCTCTCTCTCTCTCTCTCTCTCTCTCGCTCTCTCTCTCTCTCTCTCTCTCTCTCTCTCTCTCTCGCTCTCTCTCTCTCTCTCTCTCGCAGGAATCGAATGTCCAAAACTGCTTTTAGTTAGAGTGTGAGCGACAAATACGTAAATAAAAAGCCTTTACAGCTTGAAAGATACACTCGGAATAAAACTTTATCCAAGCTCTTAATCAAAGACCTATAATTATTACACGCTGCATTCGGACACAACAGCATGATAGCGTATGATGTTATTAGGGAAAGTGCAAAACTATGGCCCTTATCAGAGCTTCTGTATTGGAGATAGGTGTCCTTACACACGCGCGCGCCCACGCACGCACGCACGCACGCACGCACGCACGCACGCACACACACACACACACACACACACACTTTCTCTCTCTTTCTCTCTCTGACCTGATGGACGATTTTCTCTATGGTTTTGTTTCTTGTAGTTTAGTGCATTATGTTCTGTGTTGAATGTTTCTTTTATGTTTTCTTCCATTTTTTCCTTAGTAGGTAGTCTCTGTAGTATTAACAACGGCAAGTTTGCAAACTGGCGAATTTCTGTCAAAACTTTCACCGCTGATAAATAAAGTTTCATCATCATCATCATCATCATCATCTCTCTCTCTCTCTCTCTCTCTCTCTCTCTCTCTCTCTCTCTCTCTCTCTCTCTCTCTCTCTCTCTCTCTCACACACACACACACACACACACACACACACACACACACACACACACACACACACACACACACACACACACACACACACACCCTGTCAACCCCTATCTTCCTTCCTTCCTGCACACTACAAGCAGCTGGAAGGCATGTTGGACACATAATCGTTGCATTTTCTTGACGTCCGTCAGACACATTTTCCGAAACTAACTAGAAGCGGCACTGGAACATTGAGTTCGGTGAAATCCTTCCTAGAGCCTGAGGGATGAAGAAACGCCACTGGGCGTCCCACTTCTCGGTATTTTGACAAGGGAATTGAAGGACGGCAGATCACCATGCGGTAAACATCACTCACATATTGCATGACTTCACCAATGTTGTTGCGTTCGATCCTGTCCTTTGCTATTAAACTGGGTACGTTCGTCTCCTTTTCCGGGGTATTTTTATTTCGCTCGGTCGCGTGTCTTTTACATCAGACGAAAAGAAAAACACACCAGCTAGTTTGTTTCGTTCTGTCTTATATTTTTGGTTTCAGGGAGTATTCCTGACTTTTTTCTACGCTCGAGGCTTCCGTGTCTGTCTGTGAGTCAGTGTTGCCTTTGGCTTTGACTGAAGAAAAAAAGGAAAAGTGAGTTCAGGAACATTCAGGTTACTGGCATGAAAACAGACATCGGCATCTCAAAGATCTTACAAAAGATAATTATTATGATTGTAGTGTCTGGCTGTTTTGTCTGGCTTCACTTTTTTTTTTTTTTTTTTTTTTGCTGCCCCAACTCTTTGCCAACTCCAGTGGTGTTCCTCCCAGGTCATGGGTGGAACCCATGGAGGACTCGGAAGCTGGGGCAATTTTTATTATGCATGATGATGGAGATGAGGATGATAGTAAGATGATGCTATGGCGGTCCATGTGGTTTGGGACTGCGGGACAGGGCCGCATTCCACGCTTCCTGTCATAAATATCCCGGCATTAACCAGGCCCGGGAACTGCGGCACCTGCGGTGCCGGCCGTCTAATCATCCACATCATAAGACGTGTCATACTAAGGGAAGCACCCCCAAAGTCGCACCCGTGAAGTGGGTGAAACTCGGCTGTGTGGCAACAGCCTCCCCATCGGGCCCATAGCACACCCGCTCTGGGTAGGAGCCGACCTAGGTAGGAAAAATCCCGCTTGCCTCGGCTGGGATTCGAACCCGGGTCTCCCGGTCAATGATCCGAAGTGCTAACCACTACACTACGGGGGCCGGTCTGGCTTCACTTTTCATTTAGAAAAAGAACGGCGCGACAAAACGGCACACACACACACACACACACACACACACACACACACACACACACACACACACACATACACACACACACACACACACACACACACACACACACACACACACACACACACACACACACACACACACACACACACACACACACACACTATGTCAAACAGTGTGAAAACATTGCTTTGCCAACACATTGTCTTGCCCCATATCGTCACCGAAAGAGCACCTTTAAAGCATCACAACAAACAGTTAGTTCCGTGAGGGTAAGAAAGAAAGAAAGCATCACCACCACCACGAGAACACCACCACCACCACCAGCAAAAGCAACAACAACGAATGTCGGGGGTTCTCTCCGGTTCCTCCCCCCCCCTCCCAATCTGCTCTGCTTTGGATATTTTCAGCCAACAAAATTTAAAATGCGAATCTAAGACCCGAAACTGAAATTGTTAAGATGACCTTTCGCACCGTGTGATTGTAATGACTGGTGGTGTCCTGTGTGTGAGAGAATGCATGTGATTCATATGAGCGTGCTGCGCATTGAGCCAAGCAATTGTACAAAGCGCCCACAATCCACACATTCTTCTTCTTCTTCTTAACAACAAAAACAACAAGAACAACAACGAACAACAAGTACAACGACAACAACAGCAGCAGCAGCAACAGCAGCAGCAACAACAACAACATCAACATCAATATCAACAACAACAACAACAAGAAAAATACTTTCTCTCGATACTTTCTGCAGGCGGTTCGGGTTCTTCTTCTTCATCACTACAAGTGATGATGATAATGATGATGATGATGGTGGTGTCTTGTAACGCGCTGAAAAACTCCATGCCCAGCATGCTCGTAGCGCGGGGGGGGGGGGGGGGGGGGGGGGATGACAAGTTTTATCACAAGTTTTATGACAAGTCCATCCTCTCTCAGTTCCTGACCTGATTGTGTGGTACCTCACATTGCTTTCCAATTGCTTTCCAATCTCAGCCGATGTATCGGTGTTCTTAGTGCATGGTATATGACGGACCAATTCTCCGAGTTCAGGAGAGTAATGTCAAAGGGTAATCCATAAACGAAGGAGACGCCATCCTACGCGATTACCAAAGTTCATGAGTTGCAGTGG
>JACVVK020000671.1:140000-145000 GCA_018292915.2 Batillaria attramentaria | reverse complement strand
ACCGTTTTTGTCAGATTCAGACGGTCGTTTTGTAAACTCAGTGACGTACAACCTTTCTCGTCGTCGTCGTCATCGTCGTCGTCCTCTCTCTCTCTCTCTCCCCCCCCCCCTCCCGAGTCGTTGCAAGTGCCACTGAAAGCGTTCGTGTTTTAGCTTAGCGCTGGTTTTATTCTCCCCATCTTGTTTGTAGTTATAAAGACTCTGGGAAGGACGAGACCGAGTCAGTTGTTGCAGCAGTGTACTAAGGCGTTAGTGTGTTTTAAGCTAGCCGCGTCGAGTTCGACCTTACCAGCGTGTTCGTATTTTAAAAAGACTGTGGGAAGGACGAAACTGAGTCATTGCATGTATGAAGGACAGCGTTCGTGTGTTTTGAACTACGTCGAGTTCGTTCTTCCCAGTGACTGTGGGAAGGACGAAACTGAGTCATTGCATGTAACAAGGCGTTCGTGTGTTTTGAGCTAGCGTCGGGTTCGTCTTTCCCAGTGTGTTTGCATTTATAAAGACTCTGGGAAGGACGAAACCGAGTCAGTCGCTGCATGTACCCAGGCGGTTTCGTCTCAGTTTCCCAGCGTGTTTGTATAGAAAGACTTTGGAAAGGACGAAACCGCGGCGACGCGTTGCATGTGCCAAGTCGTTTCGTGTTTTTATGCTAGCGTCGATTTCGTCTTTCCCAAAGTGTTTGTATTTAGAATGGTTGTGGAAAGGACGAAACCGACTCGTTGCATGTGCCAAGTCCTTCGTGTTTTTAGGCTAGCGTCGATTTTGTCTTTCCCAAAGTGTTTGTATTTAGAAAGGCTGTGGGAAGGACGAAACCGACTCGTTGCATGTGCCAAGTCGTTCGTGTTTTTAGGCTAGCGTCGATTTTGTCTTTCCCAACGTGTTTGTATTTAGAATGGTTGTGGAAAGGACGAAACCGACTCGTTGCCGCATGTGCCAAGTCGTTCGTATTTTTGTTTGTTTGTTTGTTTTTTTTGCTAGCCTCGGTTTCGTCCTTCCCAACGTGTTTGTGTAGAGACATTAATTTTGAGGATATGCACCGGAAACGCTCTCCACCATTCCCACCAACCCCGGGCCCATGCGGCGTCTGTGAACTGGTACGCAGTGCCATCGCCGGTACCGGGCTCTGCCCTCGGGCGTTGGTCCCCCAGATGCCATTACCTTCCCACTCCCCTTTTCCATCTGCCGCCATGATTGCTCTGTCGGGATAACAGAAATTTCACATTAGAGTCATCTCCCTTAGGCCAAGACCCCTTGCCTGCCAGTGTGCATTAGGTTTTGTTGTCCGTGTTTGCTCCGGCGCCAGGCCTATTACATTACTGGTTATTAATAAATGTTGGTTTATCATCGCTCTCTCTCTCTCTCTCTCTCTCTCTCTCTCTCTCTCTTGTGTATAATTATGCTTGTCGCGCGTGCGCGCGCATATATTATTATATATGTGTGTGTGTGTGTGTGTGTGTGTGTGTGTGTGTGTGTGTGTGTGTGTGTGTGCGTGCGTGTGTGTGTGTGCGCGCGCGCGATTTCCTGTTATGTAATTTTTTCTCTCCTTCTCTTCATATTTTTCTTTTGAATTTTCTTGTTTTACGGTAGTGTAGCAACGGCAAGTTTGAAAATGGTCTTTGTGTGCCTATAACTTCTTCCGTTGTAAAATAAGGATCGATATCGTTATCGATATCGTTATCTTTGTGTTCTGTCAGTCGCTGTCTCAGCGTCTGTGTGTGTGTGTGTGTGTGTGTGTGTGTGTGTGTGTGTGTGTGTGTGTGTGTGTGTGTGTGTGTGTGTGTTGTTTCAAGTTTCATATTCCACTTTTGATTATGTTTGCCGGAATGATGGATGCTGAATGTCAGTTTACATTTTCTTGTCTGTTTAAACCGGCAAGCTTGAAAATTGGTCGCAAGACCAAAAACTTCCGCCGTTTCCAAATAGAGTCATTTCAGTTTCAATTTCTCTGTCTGTTCGTCTTTCTCTTGGTTCAGTAGCATCACTGCAAATAAATAAGTGTTCATTGTGATTGCCGCCATGTCCCTGTCTGTCTGTCTGTCTGTCTGTCTGTCTCTGTGTCTCTATCTGTGTCTATGTCTGTTTCTGTCTGTCTGTCTGTCTGTGTGTCTCTTGATTAGATAATATCATAGGTAGTCTTAAGCAACGGCAGGTATGGAAACTGACTATCTGATGCCAGCACATCGATTTTTCTCTCTGTCGAGCAAGTAGCACTACCATTTGGAAATAAGTGTTCATTGTCGTTGTCATCGTAATGTATGTTCCTTATTTCTTAGCTTTTTGCTTCTCTCTAGTATAGCAACGGCAAGTTGCCGTATAGTGCATGTGCTTCTGCCAAGACGCCAATCTTTGGAAAAAGAAAACTGAATCATCCTCATTGTCATTGTAGCACATCCTGTCTTTGTTATTTTCTTTGGTTTATGTTTTTTTTCGTTGCTTTTATTTCTGTAGTGTAGCAAAGGCAAAATAATAATAATAATGAATTGTACTTATATAGGGCAAAATTCTCACAGAGTGACTCAATGCGCGTACTCCCGCACTCATACCAACAAATACACACACACACACACACACACACACACACACACACACACACACACACACACACACACACACACACACACACACACACACACAGAGAGAGAGAGAGAGAGAGAGAGAGAGAGAGAGAGCAGCTGAATCGGGATGAGGTAGGTGGGCTTAGGACTACGGTTCTTGTGCCAAGAATTTTACCGTTGGAAAATTCTCTCTCTCTCTCTCTCTCTCTCTCTCTCTCTCCATATGGTTTACGCTTATTGTGGCATTTTATGTGACTGTACTATACTGTGACATCACCACCCACTGACGGCAACTGTGTGTCACGTTTTTGGACTGCGTTAGTTCCACCCTACACTCTATTTTGCTACTAGACTTTGACCGAACGAAACATCATTTACGTTTGCCTGTCAATACTAGTGTTTTACGCACGGCCCAAGTCGGCGTGCTTTGTCACTGATGTCTGCGAAATGACTGCCTCCCTGTTTCTTGTGCACTCCTTCAGTCTGCGATCAGCATGTCCATTTCCTGGTTCTCCGCGTCTGAGTGTTTTGCGGCGACCGTGATTTATTTCCCCTGGCAATGACGTCAGTTGGTTACTGATCGAGGCTGCAGAAATTAGCCCCAAATACACTACTGTGTTTTCGTTAACGGACAAGGAGTCAAGGCAAGTCGCTGCACTGATGTTTACTTTGACTTTTCCTTCACTGCCAGTTAAGAGACGCCGATGTATGGTAAATACAGTATTTTCCGACAATTCTAGGCTCAGAAATCGTTTGATAGTGCTTAAAATCGTGCCATTCAGACAGCTGCACAGTGACGGCATCGCAAAGTCGCAGGCTGGTACCGGCTGAGCGGGTCAACAGAAGACTTCACGCGAAGCGTAAATCGAGGAGTCAGTTACGTGCTGCGGTCAACTGCGGGGTCAGTAGAAGAGCTCTGGTGAGAGAGAGAGAGAGAGAGAGAGAGAGAGAGAGATGTTAATGATGATGGTGGTGATGATGATGATGATGATGATGAAACCTTCATTTTAGAATAGAGTTGTTAGGCACTGGAAGGCCTCTCTTGCACACTGTCCTGCTAACCCCACCATAAAGTATTCAACATTAAACAAGCAATAACACGAAAGATACTGAAAGAGAACAGACAAAATTACTTCTTCAGATCTCTCTCTCTCTCTCTCTCTCTCTCTCTCTCTCGGCCAGACAGGGAAGTCTGCCCAGCTAACTATTACTGCACCTCATCTATCAAAATCACCGTAAGAAGATGAAAAAAATCCTCAAGCTCTCAAATCGTAACACACGGCTTTGTGGGGTCTCCCCAGGAAATCAGCAAAGCAGTATATCTTTGTTTCTATATCTTTTTGTCTTTTCTTTTTTCTGGGTTCGGTGACAGTGATTTTCCGAATCACTAACATCCCCACTCCCCCCCCCCCCCCCCGCCTCCTGCGCCTCCAGCAAGCCATCAGCTAATTACTTTAGAAGAAAGGTTTCCGTGCGTTTCCTCTGATCAGTCAATTAATCCTTCATAATCCTGGCCGCATCCCTTTGTGGTCTGCTCTTCTCCAGACTAATCTATCCGGGTATTAGCTTTCGGCTTTGTGCTGTCGTTTTGCAAATGTCAAGGAAAAGACGGGCATTTTCGTTATTGTCAGTTTTCTGTTATTGTATTGGCTTTCTGTTTTTTTAATGGAAATCTGTGGTCTTGCGGCAAATTCAGTGAGGTAGAAGATATTTCGTATTTCGCCAGCGGAGTGAAACCGGACCTGTATTGTTGTAGTGGTGTGAAGCTAACGTGTGAAAAATTACTTCTTGTCGAAAGCAGACTTCCAATTTCGGAAGCCATGTTATTGCTTCTCTGTAACTGAAATGGCAGGGATGGATCCAGCTCTCTCTCTCTCTCTCTCTCTCTCTCTCTCTCTCTCTCTCTCTCTCTCTCTCAGACAGGGCATATGTTAAGCACCAAATGCGCCTCTTCACAAACCTTGGAAAAGGTTTGATATAATAAGTTTAATCGCAGCAAATAACGCGCGTGAGTGTGTGGTGTGGTGTTGGGTGTGTGTGGCTGTGTTTGAAGGGTTAAATGGGAACGGATGGCCATGCATGAGTGAGACGGTCTTTTTTCTTTCTTTCTTTCTTTTGAGAGAGAGAGAAAAAAAAACCCCAAAAAACAACCAACCAAACAAACAAACAAACAAAAAACAGTGGAACTTCCTATTCTGTCTCTAGTGATTGTTGTTCGATACAACACATAAACTGCTCCGATCAACGACGTGCTCTCTCTCCCTCTCTCTCTCTCTCCCCCTCCCCCCCCATCCCCACCCCCTCCCCCCCCCATCCCCACCCCCTCCACCTTCCCCCTCCCCCTCTCCCTTTAGTCTCTGCCGGACCAAGTGTCCCCGTTAATTCTTCACACAACGCGAGAAAACAAGCGTGGCGACCATTTCAGGTGATGTACGGACAACACGG
>JACVVK020000671.1:105000-137500 GCA_018292915.2 Batillaria attramentaria | reverse complement strand
TATGCCGGGCCGAGCTCACAGCTACCATTTCCCGAAGCTGGTATCATGTTTGCTTCTGCGGGGCAGCCTCCCTGGTTGACCTTCGTATGCGTCCACATTCTTCCAGGAATGATTGTTTGTTCGGGAGAAATTTAGCTGAGGTGATTATTATGATAAGCATATAGATAAGATGGGGTCTCTGTAGACATGTCACACTGAGATACAAATTTCCAGAGGAAAAGTTTAGTGCGTTTTGTAGGAGCAGTAAGTGTTGGTTTTTCGTTGTTTTTTATGTTGTTTTTTGTTGTTTTATTTGCCCCAACTCTTTTTGCCAGTTCAAGTGGTGTTCCTTCCAGGTGATGGGTGAAATCCACGGAGGGCACGGAAGCTGGGGCAAGTTTTATTAAGCATGATGATGGAGATGAGGATGATGGTAAGATGATGCTATGGAGGTCCGTGCGGTTTAGGACTGCTTGACAGGGCCGCATTCCACGCTTCCTGACCCGGAAGTATCCCGTCTTTAACCAGACCCGGGAACTACGGCACCTGCGGTGCCGGCCGTGTAATTATCCACATCATAAGACGTGTTATACCAACGGAAGCACCCCCAAAGTCGCACCCGTGAAGTGGGTGAATCTCGGCTGTGTGGCAACAGCCTCCCCATTGGGCCCATAGCATACCCGCTCTGGGTAGGAACCGACCTAGGTAGGAAAATCCCGGGGTTTTTGTTCTTGTTGTTCGGTTGTTTTGTTGTTTTGTATTTTTATTGTTGTTTTTCTCCCCGAACGTCTGATTTAAAGAGAAATGCTGATCAGCACCTTTTCTGTTCTGTTCTTTTCCCCTTCTCTTTTACGGGGGGTGGGGGGGGGGGGAGGGTGTCTCAAAGTGCTGTTTCCACGTGGGTCTGATGATAGTTGCTGTACAGACAGCTGCTGTAATATTTTGTTCCCTCGGGTGTTTTCTTTGTCAGTTTTCTTATATGATATTTTTTTAAAACAATACCCGAGAGGTTCTTCAAACTTCATCAGTGAGACATTGGAAGTGAATTATTGTCACTCTGCAAAATGTCGGTTTGGGAATACGTGACATTACCGCACACCTTTTTTTTTTTAAAATCTGTCTCTTTTGGCTTTGTAAAAAAAAACAACTTCCATCAGCCAGGTCAGGAGGGAGAAAAGAAAATGAGCTTGGAATCGTCTTTTTCTTTTTTTTTCTTTTCCTTTTTTTTTTTTTTTTTTTTTTTTGGGGGGGGGGGTCTAATTTTTTCGAAATACCAAGAGAACGTCCCGCTAATACCAGTAATGACGGCAACCTTTTGAAGTGGAGATTGGCAGGAGCCTGTCTTTGATAAAGCGTTCAGTCTGTCTTTGATTGTGGCAAGTCTGCCGTGCTCTTTTCCTCCCCAGCCGCAAGAATGGCCCTGTTCGAGTTAAAAGCTTTTTGTGCCTTTTTAATTCCCCTAGAGATATAGAACCGTGGTGGAACCCATCTTTGTACTCTGCTTGGTCGGTTTTGGATATCCGATTGTCTTTTTAATACGGACCGTCTGGGTGGGAGGGGAAAATTGAGTTAGTCTTGATTATCGCCCCGCGGAAAATGGATACAGTACTGACACGGGCGACGGAAGGGAGATATAGGAGAGATGTGTACTTGGAGACTGTCTTTCAGACGAGTAGCCAGAGAATTCTTAATGAATATGTATAGCAATGTATTTCGAGAAAACAAAACTGTTCATGCCGCGAGTTGTGGTCATTTCTCAGTGGCCAGGAGTTTGACTGTGTGGAAACGTGCAGTTACAGTGTCTGTTAACGACAACAACAACAACAACAACTGAACAACAATAATAATAATAATGATACTACTACTACTATTACTACTACTACTACTACTACTACTACTACTACTCCTCAAGACGATAATTGTGTATTGTGTAGGCGCCTTACCCAAGTTCTTGAAAGCGCCGCGAACCGAACCCAGCACGCACGCTCATGTGAGTCACACGCATTCTTTCACACACTAGGTATGAACACATTACAATCACGTGGTGCGAAGGGTCAGCTCAACAATTTACTTTTCGGAATTTAGAGTTGCATTTATTTAACAATATCGTGTCCATCATCATCACCATTAGTCGTCATCATCATCATCATCATCATCATCATCATCATCATCGTCATCGTCGTCGTCATGTATGATTGTCGTCGCCGTCGTCACTGAAAATCACGCAGTAACAGCGTCGCGGCATATTTTGAGGATCTGACCTGACAATAGATAGATTTTTCCTATCGCGTGATAGTGCTGATCATATGTCAGTGTGTGTGTGTGTGTGTGTGTGTGTGTGTGTGTGTGTGTGTGTGTGTGTGTGTGTGTGTGTGAGAGAGAGAGAGAGAGAGAGAGAGAGAGGGGGGGGAGGTCCACCCCCTGCAGGTCAGTGTACCTTACCAGTTTGCCGCCCAATTCTCATTGGAACCCTCCTACATCCTCTGGCACCACTCACCAAAGGATCCCCCGCCAGTCACAAAACACACCCCAAACTTGCTAGACGCCTGGGCAACTGAATACTTCTGGCCGGTGCCCCAATTTACATTGGACGCTGTTAATTTGATGGTCTGTTTGACATACTGATGAAGGGTCTTGCCCCCCTCAAGAAATGGCTGAGGTCTACAGAATGTAAGGTTCAGGCCGGTTTTTGAAGATGACCAGTCTGCCAACAAACGGCGCTTTGCTGGGCCTGTGCCTGTACCTGCAGGAGCTAACCAACTTAGCTCAGAGACTTTACTGTGGGGGGCATTCCGCTCTGCCCGGGCCAGTTATTGTTATAGTCTTCCTGGGACTGATGCACGAGAGAAATTGAAATTGAAATTGAAATAACTTTATTTGAAAACGGTGGAAGTTTTGGTCTTGCAACCAATTTTCAAACTTGCCGTTTTGAAGAACAAACAACTAAACAAAAAAGCCAAATGATCGAACATACTTAAACCTGGAACAAGAAACTTCAAACACACACACACACACACACACACACACACACACACACACACACACACACACACACACACACACACACACACACACACACACACACACACTTGTCACATGCATGAACTAGTCTGTCCATATTTATGTAAACGTGTGGTACCTATTTTTATGATTATTTGTTATTTGTTGGCTAATAGATATTTGAAGAGGCTGCTTTTAAACGATGAGGCTGACCGACTGTGCCTAACATGGACAGGAAGAGAATTCCACAGAGAGAGAGAGAGAGGGAGAGAGAGAGAGAGAGAGAGAGAGAGAGACAGACAGACAGACAGACAGACAGACAGACAGACAGACAGACAGACAGACAGACAGACAGACAGACAGACAGACAGACAGACAGACAGACAGACAGAGTATTATCCTGCTTGGTGGTTGCCTGTAATGTAGTATCATTCTCTTCCGTCCAGCCTTTGATAGTTAAACCTCTGTTGAGTCTGTCTGAGAGACTGAAACTTTATTTTTCAAGGATGAGATAATAGACGTACAGGTCTATCTTACTATCTGTCCTTGCTACACTAATAACACATACAAAATGCATCATCACTAAATATCAGTACACACACATACACGCACACACACACCTACACACATCCACACTCGCTTTCACGCGGCTTTAAGCACATTTCAGGAACATTACAGCGTAAATGCTTATGTATATAATAATAAGTTATCAATTCAAATACGAGAACTACAGAGAGAGAGAGAGAGAGAGAGAGAGAGAGAGAGAGAGATGTTGAAGTTGATGATGATGATGACGAAACTTTATGCAGTTTATCAACGGTAAAAATTTTGACAGAAATTCGCCAGTTTGCAAACTTGCCGTTGCTAAAGCTACAGAGACTATCTACTAAAATGTGAAAAAAAAAATTTCAAACCAAAAATTATGAACTATATTTCAAAATCATAGAGAAAATCATCCATCAAGTCCAAACGGATTCACATCCTATAAAGCCGGAAATGAGAGAGAGAGAGAGAGAGAGAGAGAGAGAGAGAGAGAGAGAGAGGAACTTTTAAGTTCTAAACGAGTTTGACAGCTGAGACTAAGAGATTAGCACGACATGCATAAACGGAGACTAGGGCAATTGCTGTGACTACTGTAGCCATGCTCGGAACGTGAGTTCGAATCCTGGCTGCTGGGGCCACTAAACATTGTGCTGGCCTTTTCGGCCTCGTTGTCCCGCCTTTGATATCACCCATTCTTGGTGGGGAAAATAAAAGACGTTAAACTCCCAAACACTCACTCATCCGTGACTGCTCCGTGTTTCAGGACAAAACGTTAGTGACACTCCCGACGCAACAGGTCTAGACTAGAGCTAAGTCTCACCCTAGCCTCGTCTCTTTTCATGCATCAGACCTCAGCCGGGTCCCCAGATTCAGTTGGCTCTGCAGACATTCGATCCCCATCCCCGGCGTCGCACGCGTGATTTGTGGCCTCTCATAGTGGTACCCGTAGCAGTCAGGTCACTCCTTTGCTCTGCCGGCTCGAGTAGGGGCGCCTCAGGTAGCACTGAGGAATGCGATTGGTTCGCCGTAACACGTGTACAGGTCGACGAAACGCACGTGCATAACAGGACTACGAAGGACACAGGTTGAAGAGAGGCCACTCTGTCCTCTTTTTTACTTGAATTAAACAAACGAGCAGAGAGTTATTAAAAACTTTGCGCCATGTTTTCTGTAAGCAGCAAAAGCGCAAAGTTTCAAAACACATAGTCCCAGAGTTCTTCTTGATGGCTTCATGGAATTGCTGAAAGGTTAGAAACTCTCCCTTTATCCAAAGCCTGACCTACAGGAGTTGACTCTAAAGGTCTGCAACTTCAACAAAAAGCCACTAACAGAATGTTTGACCAAAAAAAAAAAAAAAAGAATAAATAAATAAATGAAATAAATTAAATAAAAAATGTTCAATCGTGCAAAATGCATAGTAAAGTCTGTGGCGTTTTTAGCATCCCTAAAACCCCTATAAAAGCCAAGGGGAGCCTGATTTCACAGCTGAGCCTGCGTTTGGACATTGAGCGAGAAAGGTCGCAGTGACTAGTCTTCTCGTGCAGCACACAACACCCGCTAGACGCTGTACTGAGCTAATCAGTTAGTTATTTCGGGCTTAACTCCGCGCAAGCAACGAAGACTATTTCGCGGCTAAGACGCTGTAGCGATGTGTCTTACTCACTGACCAAAAGCACAATGAAGTCACTGCGAACTCGCGCTCTAGTTTTATAAGGGTCTCCGAAGCGCAACTGTTACAGAGTTGTCTGCATTGTGCACAGTCGCAGTTTACCCCCCCCCCCCCCCCCCCCCCCGCAAGAACCCCCCCCCCAAAAAAAAAAAAAAAACAAAACAAAAAAAAAACAAACAAACAAAACAAAACAACAACAAAAAAACAACAACAACAGCAACAGCAAATGTGTCTCACTCACTGACCAAAAGCACAATGAAGTCACTGCGAACTCGCGTTCTAGTTTTATAAGGGTCTCCAAAGCGCTGAAAACTCTGCAACTGTGACAGAGTTGCCTGCATTGTGCACAGTCTCAGTTTTAAAAAATACCTCCCCCCAAAAAAAAACAAAACAAAAAAAAAACAGCAACAGCAAAAAGAATGTTTGCGGCTTTTCGTTGAGATTGCTGATCTTTAACAGACACAAGAGAATGTTACCACACAAAGGAAACAACAGAAGCGCAATGGATTTTCAGGAAACAGTACACCAGTGGGAAAAGGGCGAGAGTTTGTGAAGGGAAACAAATGTGAAACGGCCCAGATCTGTTAACATCGACAAACTGTACGAACAGGGAAGATAAATATTACACGAGTTCTCGTTTGACGACTTTTGATATTTGTGATTTGAAATTATTGTAATTGTATCTATAGACAGGGGAGCGGTTGGTGTCGCTGTAATGTGACTGCCTGATGTCTGGTGTGTCATTTTTTCCTTCTAAAGCGATTTTTAATCTCCTGTGTTTTAGACCCATCCGAGATCTTGGTGTCTGATGTAGTATTAGGTTTATATACCAAAACCTCTCTTTCGGTCTTATTTGTGGATCCAGTTTCGATTGCCTTAAAGCCCCCCCCCCCTCATTGTTCGGCACTTTTTTAAGCTTTAGATCTAGTTGAGACTGCTTCTGAAGACCTGCCGTTGTACATTTCTAAGCTTGACAAATTTTGTTTTGGATCTTTTGTGTGTGTGTGTGTGTGTGTGTGTGTGTGTGTGTGTGTGTGTGTGTGTGTGTGTGTGTGTGTGTGTGTGTGTGTGTGTGTGCGCGCGCGCGCGCGTTCGAAACGGTCTATCTTAACGTCAATGCAGCGTACTGACATTTGTTGGCCCCGCGAACGAAGAGGACTATCAACGATCCGAAGCTGTCCTTGTCAGCAAAGACGCTGGTGCATTCATTTCGGTTTTGTGTGGACATTCCAACAGCTATGTGATTAGCGGTAATTCGTACTTAAGTCAAGGTTAGTTTAACGTAATTTAAAGCACACATATCTAGCTTAACGTGATTGGATACATTCTTATACGGTGATTATGATTGTATTATTTGCATGTTTTTTTACGTTTTATGTGTATGTTCTACGCGTGTTGCAAAGCGATTTTCTCAATTCTGGGACAAATAAAACTGACTTGAGTGAGTACTTGAGTAAACTTAATTGTGGTAGCTAAAGAATTGCACGTGATCTACTGACAGTGAAAGAAACGAAAATCGCGCACCGCGAGGTTATGCTTGGATGCCGAGGGAAAAAGAAAACAACAACAACAACAACAACAACAACAAAAACAAACAAAGAACTATATTTTCCTTAGACTTATTATGATCTAATGTAGTTCAAAGAGAGCTGTGCACAGCGCATTAAACAAACTGCCCAAGTGAGACGCACAGGGGCCAGAGCACACAGCTACGTGTCCCGAGTGATGTCCCCTGCGTCGAATGCTAGTTTTTCTTGAATTTGTTTTCTCGGCGTTTCAAAAAAAAAAAAAAAAAAAAAAAGCAGGCGCAATGAAAAAGTTTGGGAAAGTCGAAACAGATTACTCTTGGCTGACGTGTGTAACAAATCGAGTTTATGTCATACGCCCCCGTTCGAATCCCGGCTGGAGCCAAATAAATACTTGTGCTGGCTTTTTTCTCGTTGCGGGCCCCGTCTTTGATATCACCCATACGTGGTGGAGAAGGACGTTAATCTCCCAGGCACCCACCCCTACCCGTAACACGCCCGGCCTCGAAAATGGAGGAGTCTGTTAGCGTTGCGGTCAAACGCTGTTACTGAGTACAAGAGTTTCAGTCCGTGTTGTTCGCAAAGCCTGCACACAGAGCACTGGCTACAGGACACAGATGTAAATTTCAAGAAAAAAAAAAAAAAAAGCTGTATATTCCTCTTTAACATAACCTTGCACATGACACCCTAGAAATGCTTTAAAATTCCCCCCCCCCCCCCAAAAAAAAAAAAAAAATCTGGCAGCCAAAGAATCATGTGTAGAGTAAATTTCAACAAATTCCAACATGCCGTTTTTTGGCAATGTTAGCAGCGACCACATACCCCCTCATTCCTCTGTCGTCTGCTGGCTCTTGTGCCAGCCGCGCATGAATACAAATAGTCCACAAGCCAGGCTCATTTTCCTCTAATTTTATTGTTACCTGGCATGAAACTTATTTACATAGCCAACAAAAAGCCCCAGACTGCCTTTTTTTTCTGCACACAAATTTAAAAAGGGGCCAAAATGGTCTACTATATTTAGCGTAGTTCTTACCACATGCTTCGGACTGAAGCTATTAGTGTCTTGTAGCCTGTAAAATGCTAATCATTAGCAGCTGATCCAAAGCATAAACTGGCTTCGGTAAAGCCTAGCCGTGATCTTTGAATGGGGTTATGGTGGGGTGATGTGGGTAGTAGGTTAACGTCTGTTTCTCCACCACACATCTACTACTACTACTACTACTACTACTACTACTACTACTACTACTAAATGGTGTTTTTAGGGCGCATTTCTTTAACCAAAACTCAGTTCGCCTATATTACGTGAAAGAAGCCGAAGTACCCGCGGCGATCGGTCATATACGAAAAGGAACCTGTTTTTTTTTGTTTTTGTTTTGTTTTGTTTTTTTGCGCCGAGTGGGACTCGAACCTGACTTCTCGCATTGTTGGCGAAGTCTCAACCATCAGACCACCGACCGCTTTCAATTACATAATGAGTGATATCAGAGACTGGGCCGCAACGACACTGAGGAAAAGCCAGCACAAATATTTGGCCCCAGCCGGGACTGGAACGCGCGTCCCTTGAAATACACGCGTTGAAGATGTAAACTTCGCACGACAGCCTGGTTGATGACGGGTAACAAGAGATTAATTTTTATCACTAGCAGTCCCGTCGGTAAAAACCCCGGCGTCGGCTTTCCTTCCTCGGTGAAAATGGGTGTCGGTTTTCCTTCCGTTCAGCAGACCCCAGAGCGGAAAAGGCACGCGTGCAGTGACTGCTGAGGCGCCGTTTCTTAGTTCTTCTCCTTGACAAGGACAGGCACCGCAGACCGATTGGGGAATTCAGAAACGGGTCAGAGAGGTTATCAACAGGGCTGCTGGTGCTTAATCCAGGAACTACTGACCAAGAAATTATTCATTGAACCGGTATCCGGCGTCCAAGCGGTGCGGTGGTCAGGCCTGCTTCTAATAGGCCACAGGAGGCCACGTGATTAGTCACATTGACTGCTCACATGACCCGGAGAAAGCGATTGTGGTGGTGTGTAGGTGTGCGATGAGTGTAAGAGTACCGCGATGGAATGAAAAGTTATGTCGCCCTTTTTTTTGGAACAGCAAACTCGGGAGCAAAATTTCATCCTATTTAAAAAAAGGCCAATAATTAAATCCTTACCATGCAGTACTTCATTATGATTACGAACAATGTATGGAATCGGCTACACCGGGAATCGGTTTGTTCTTAAAGTCGGTCGCATTTTTTTTAAAGACCCCTGAACAGCGCATGGGAGCGGTCGGTGGTCTGATGGTGAAGACTTCGCCACCAATGGGAGAAGTCAGGTTCGAGTCCCAGTCGGGGCAAAAAAAAAAAAAAAAACAAGGAGGAACGGCCCCGTCCTACAAAGTTGTTTCTCCAAACTTCATTTTATTTTGTCTGTTTTGTTGTTATTGTTGCCGGTTCTCCCCTCTCCAAGTTCTACCGATGACACTAGATCCTCTACGACCTCGACCGATTAGCCACGTGACTGGGGGTGGGGCCGGGTGTGGGAAGCAGGGAGAGAGAGAGGCAGAGGGAGAGGGTGGGTAGGTGGGTGTTTTGGAGTTTAACGCTCTTTTCCACCACATAAGGGTGATATCAAAGACGGGGCAACGAGAAAAAGGCCAGCACAAATATTTGGCCCCAGCGGCCTGGATTCGAACTCTCGGCCCAAGCATTGAAAGTCCAACGCCCTACCATTCGGCCACCTTGGCTCCCCAGAGAGAGAGAGAGAGAGAGAGAGAGAGACGTCAGTTCCGTGAACTAACCATTTGACGTCAGCCTCAAGCAGGTCGTCATACAGAGAGAGAGAGAGATGACGTCAATTCCGTGAACGAAACTTTTGGCGTCAGCCTCTAGCACTGAGATCGTCTGAGGATGCTTGTTTATGTCCTGTGATTTCCCTATTGGCTTTGTGACTTCTCCGACTGAATTATTTTTCACATGAAATCTGGAAGATGTAGAGGGCTGATGAAATGTCGGAAGCAGTGACGATACTTGCAGATTTTGTCTGTGAACCAAACATTTGCCGTCAGCCTCACGCTGCTCGTCTGACAGATGATACTTCTTCATATCTTGTGATTTCCTTGTTGCTTTTGTGACTTCCGGGACTGAATTAATTTTGACATAAAATCTGGAAGATCTGGAGAGCTGGTGAAACGTGGACTTGAAGTGCCTTGGATTGTACTTACGAAATTGCAAAATTGGAACTTTTTTGACCGGCGCTTCTCGCAGAAACGTGAAAAAAAATGTGTTTATCTAAAAGCTCTGTTATTCTTAATACTAAAGCTATAATAGTGCAGTAGTTCCTGTCATATGTGCAGTTGTCACAAGTGACAAAAATACCGGAATGATGAGTAATTTGAAGGAGTCTTTTCATAGATATTTGGCCTTATATGCAAACCACCCCTACCTCGGAAATATTTTTCTTACACAAAACCTGTCAGAGCTACAGAGCTGTGCTACGAAAACAGGCAGTATAATTGGATGGTCTTCCCAATTTCAGAAAATGAAGCCATTTGAACATTTTTTTCGATAAAATTCGTAACATGACCGATTTTTTAAAATCGGCGATAACTGTTCTCAAAATGCGGCAGGATAAAAATCGTGAAAGGTAGCTCTGGAGAAGGTGAATTCCCATTTTATCTCAAAGTAAAAAGCCATCCGGCGAGGTGGTTTTGCAGATAGCCATCATTACATCCGTCCACACATTCACACACACACACACGTCATTCCCGCCAAAAAGAACGCAGCAGCAAAGTGTGCACGTAAGGTGTCTATGACGCAGATTTCGTTACGTCACTGTGTGCGTGAAAGTAAGTATTGTGTGGAGAAACGTCACAGTCTTGTTTTGTATCACTGAAACTTGCTGCTGCGCGTAGCAAAATCTGCCCCGTCTCATAAAGTTGTTTCTCTATAGAGAAACAACTTAACAAACAAAAAACCTTCTCGTGTGTGGCGCAGTTCAGTCATTCGGGCCGATCGGCGTGTGCCGGTACGTCCGGTTTCTTTCCCCTTAGTCATGATGCCCCTCTCCTGTAATCGAGGGTCACAGATCCACCCACAGGAAAAAAAAAATCAATACATTAATATCTCTGTGGTGGCTGGACCAATATTTATGTAATGATAGGACACAATTGATGCTCAATAACGCTCCATGAAAATATACACTTTAGCCCTACAAGCTACAGTGCGTGCGTGTCTCGGTGGAAAATGTCCGCCGCTAACTGCGAGATGAGGTTCGCCGTGCGCCATAGGGGATCCCATTCTAACTTCAATCAAGCTCAGCTAGTAAGCATCGTCGCGCAGCTTAAATACGCAGCCGTTTTCCTTACAGTAGCCTGACGTTTGCCTGTGCTTAGCTACCACGCAGAAGATGGAGCCACCACTGACTGAAAAACTTTGTTCGCTTGGGTCCCTAACCCAGGATGTGACTGGGGAGCCGGGGTGGTCGAATGGTAGAGCGTTGGATTTCTAATGCTCGGGTCGTGAGTTCGATCCCGGCTGGGGCCAAAATATTTGTGCTGGCTTTTTCATCGTTGCTCCGTCTTTGATATCACCCTATGAGGTGGGAAAGGACGTTAAACCCCCAAACACCCACCCACTTACCCAGGATGTGACTTCCCCGATCACTCATGGGTTACCCGTACTGCTTTCCCCTCTGCTTTGAAAATGTTCAGTCCACAAACTTTGAAAAAAAAAAAAAAATCCGAGTGTAAATTCCGAAACTTCAAGTGCTGAGCTGACCATTCGCACCACGTGACCGTAATGTATTTATGTCCAGTCTAGTGTGTGAGAGAATGCGTGTGATTCACGTGAGCGTGCGTGCTGGATTCAGTTCGCGTCGCTTTGAACCAGTTGAAGAAATTGGGTACAACGCCTATATACGCAATGCACAGTTAGTGTCATTATATTATGTTGAATTCAACTGCTCGACCCTGCAATCCTGACGGCGTTACAAATCTGATTGAAGAAAACCGACAAGTTTATTCAGCCAGTCACTTAAACTGATGGCGGAGCTGTCATAATCACCAGTGCTATGACGTCATGTAACTGAATCACTCGGTAGGGTCCTGTACGGTCATGACAGGTAGGCTGACATACTGACAATGCGGAACATTGATTGACGCATTTGATTCCCGCTTGAGCTGTTTTCTTTGGCAAGGCAATTACAATTATGGTTTTCTGCAATTTACATCAGGCCTCGAAATGCTAATACTTTTGGTTGCTTTTTTCTGCCTCGAACTTGCAGACATCGATTTATTTTCAGGAACGGATCTGAAAATTAAAAAGTGCTTCTCTCTCTCTCTCTCTCTCTCTCTCTCTCTCTCCCTCTCTCCCCCCCCTCCCCCCCCCCCCGAGCCTCAAGCCGCCTCAAGCTCTCCCTCTTGGCAGCGACTTTAATAAACCAATTTCCAAACTGAAAGTTGTCGTCTTTTTATTTTTTCTTTATTTGACGTTTTATGCACACCTACCACAACTTCCCCTCCCTTTTCTGAAAAATACGGACATCTATAGTGTAAACACGGCGATATTATCTTCTGTAATGACATCAGTTTTGCCAAGACTGGGAAAAGAGCGCGCGCTGAATCGAAAATTACTTTCTTCAATTTTATACAATACCGCTGAGACCCGGCACCCACAGACGTGAAATTTAAATAATCGACAAATTAGATACATCCATTAAAACTTTGAAAACTGGGAGAACTCCTTCCAAATACATTGTGAGGATAAGGCAATGGGTACGAGAGAGCGAGAGAGAGAGAGAGAGAGAGAGAGAGAGAGAGAGAGAGACAGATAGATAAATAGATAGATAGACAGACAGAAACAGACAGACAGACAGACAGACTGTCGGACAGTTGAGTAGACTAGACTTGATTTCACAGGCTCACAAACCCATGTTTGAAACGTGCCCTTGAAGCTATGCACTACTTAAAGTGCTAAAATATATTATGAAGCCATGTAAATCAAAATAGAGACAAAATACGAGTAAACAGAGAGAGAGAGAGAGAGAGAGAGAGAGAGAGAGAATCCAGCAAGTTTCATACCATATTCCAGCTAATTTCATAACATACCCCTTGCTGTGACTACGACAGATAAAAAAAAAAAAAAAAACACCACTGTGAAGCATGCGAACGGAGAGGATGAGTTTGTCACTAATTTGAAAACAAATCTAAAAACGATCGACCCCTACTTTGCCTGTCCCTACCCTTGTCTTTCTCGTTTCTGCTTCTTGTCATAGGAGCTGGGAGAAGTGGGGGGCGGGAGGGGAGGGGGTTTCTTTTGAACGTTTCGCTGTTGGGCCACACACGCGTGTGAGTAATCGAGCACCAAGCATCCTGGTTGGAAGCTTGTGGGACATGATGGAGAAGAAGGAGAAGAAAAAATCCAACAAATGAAAACGAATAACCGAGAACAAAAAGTTAAAACCTCCAGAGAGCATAGAGCAGAGAAGCAGTGTTGACAGGAGGAGCGTGTCCGAAATCCCTTCCATTTTCCCCTTGAGGAGGGAAGTTGGGTGGGGGTGGGGGGGAGGGTAGAGGAGGGGCATTTTGGGAGGAGGGAGGGATGGAGGGGAAGGGGGAGTCCCTGAAAGAAGGTTGGAGCCGGTGGAGTCAGGATCAATCACACACAACAGCAAAGGACTCCCCAGATCTCTTCACCCTTTCGTTCACGCGGAAAAAAGAAGAAGGAGAGAGAGAGAGAGAGAGAGAGAGGGGGGGGGGAGAGGGAGGAGAAACTATTTTAGCGAGCTCCCGAACGCAAATACCCGTTTCTAAGTCAGTGTGACCCAGCGGAGGTACCGTAATCTTCTTCGATGGACACAACTCTGCTCCATTTTCCGGGACGGGCTAAAAGGCAGATGATGAGGGTTGGGCGAGTTTTCATTGAAAACCTAATTATCTTCTTGTTCATGGCTTGTCGCCTCGTTAAGTTTGTAAAGGGACCGCAATTTTCTGGGTTTCATATCTGACGCCATAACGGGAGCCCCCGCCCCCCCCCCCCCTCCCCCTCAAAAAAAAAAAAAAGGTTGGCGGGAAATTAAGTTCCTTAGGGAGTGATGCACTTCCGTGTGGGAAAAGCTCTTCCCGCAGCAAAAGGCCTGTCTTGTGAAATGTCTTTGTTGTCTTTTTCTCTCTCTTTGCTGCGATGGTTTTGACAGAAAATATCGCTGGCATATCGATTTCAGCAAAATCAGGCCCCTTTTTGCAAGATTTCAGGCTCGGCAGATTCAATCGATGAAACGGCAAAATTCCAGCCTCGCTGCGGTCACGGTTTGCCAGTCCGCAATCAGAGCAAATTCTATCAAAGTTTAACAGGAAACAACTTTTGAGATGCTTCTCGTAAGGACTTCATCGCTGATAGAGACAGAGCAAATATCCTCCTTCTTCAGGAAACAAATCAACTCGCTGCAATTTCCACTGGACACGATATTGATTGGTGTTTATTTACTGACGTCAGATCAACATCACTTTAAACGGGCTAATACCTTACTTTGCTAAGTCAACTTACGTTTTGGAACAGTTTCGCTCGTGAGTGCCGCGCCAATGCGTTCCAAATACTCTATGTTGATGAGTAGTACAGCTCTTTTACGCGAGACAGGGTTTTTTTTTTTTTTTTTTACACTTTGCGCGAGCGGTCGAACATTCAGATTCTACCGGACTGTTCTCGTGGGGAGCTGGGGTGGCCGAATGGAAGAGCGTAGGACTTCTAATGATCGGGTCGTGAGTTCGTATCCCCGGCTGGAGCCAAGTATTTGTGCTGACTTTTTCATCGTTGTCCCGTCTTTGATATCACGCGTTTGTGGTGGAAGAGGACGTTAAACCCCGAAACACCCACCCACCCCACCGGAATGTTGTGCCACGACTCGAGCGCTCACTGTGGTCGCCGCCGCCGCGTCATCGAGTACGCTTCTGCTGGCTCAGTGTCAGCATTACAGACGTTGTCACTGTACAGATGTCTGAGTGGTGTGTTGATAGATATACAAAGGAAACAGCTCAGAAAGATCTGTGAGCGTAAAAATGGTGACACTAATAATGATAATAATAATGAGAATTGTATAGGCGCCTTACCCAATTTCGTGAATCGGCTAGGGAGTCATACGCAGTGTTTTGTATTGTAGGAATTTAACAGCATTTTCTTTGACAATCTATATTTGTGCGGTACGTGTAGCCCAAGCGCAGATGGTCGAACTCGTCTGTGAAGCGGACGGGGAGCCAGGCTAGCTCAATGGTAGAGGGTTAGACTCGACTTTCAGTACTCGTTGCCCCGTCTCTGACATCACCCACGTGTGGTGGAAAAGGACGTTAAACTCCCCAACACCCACCCTGTTGTGAGAAAGAGCAGGCCGAGTAGTTACTTCTCTTGAACAGGACTGGACTTCTTCTTCTTCGACCACTAGTGCTTCTTCTTCTTCTCCGACTATATTTGTGCTGTACGTGTAGCTCAAGCGTAGACTGATGGTCGAACTCGTCTGTGAAGCCGAGTAAATTAATACACAGTATTAGGAACGGGGAGCCAGGATAGCTCAATGGTAAAGGGTTGGACTCGACTTTCAATACTCGGGTCATGATGGTTGGAATCCCGGCCGCTGGCCATCTTTTTCTCGTTGCCCCGTCTATGACATCACCCACGTGTCAGTGGTGGAACAGGACGTTAAACTCCCCAATACCCACCCTGTTGTGAGAAAGAGCAGGCCGAGTAGTTAGTTATCTTGAGCAGGACTGTGTCAGATGGCAAGAAATGATTCCAGCTGAAAATGGGGATTACTGAGACACATATTAGTTTGGATCGACAGATCTCGTTATCTCTTTCTTGTGTGGGGCGTGTTTTTTGCTGAAAATTGAGTTGGGAGTGAAGGCTGGGTTCTCTAAGCAGATCCACAGGAAGCCTGCGCGAGCGATGTGGGGTGGCGTTAACATGGCGCCGGTTTAGCGTGGCGTATAGTGTTCAGATCTGATGTATATCAAGTGAGGGAATTCAGTGACGCGTGTGTGTCATTCCCTCCCAACACACGCAGAGACACACAGACAGTTACAGACAGACAGACAGACAGACAGACAGACAGACAGACAGACAGACAGACAGACAGACAGACAGACAGACAGACACACACACACACACACACACACACACACACACACACACACACACACACACACACACACACACACACACACACACACACACACACACACACACACACACACACACACACACACACACACACACAGAGGCGCACGTACACACGCACAATTCCCTTATTCTCATTACTAGGACTGCGTTCACGATCACTGGAGTATGAGGCGACATGGTTTCTGAGACTGGTTAATTATGAACATGCATTTCGCCTTTCTTTTGTTGCTCGGTGTACTTGGTTTCAAACAGCTGCAGAGCATTGTAAACCAACAAAATGCCCTCTCTCTCTCTCCCTCTCTCTCTCTTTAACCATTCCTTCATCACCTTTCTTATAGCTTCCTCATGCGTCTTGATATTGGCGTATTCTATACTTCCTTTACTTATGTTAATGTTTTACTGCTCAGTGTGTTACCCCTGTGCTGTATTGGGTGTCACGCGTTGTAGCTATGCTCTGTATGTGTGTCGCTGTAGGCATTGCGTGTAGCATGTGCTATGTATGTAATGCTATGTATGATGTGTGTGTGTGTGTGTGTGTGTGTGTGTGTGTGTGTGCGTGCGTGCGTGCGTGCGTGCGTGCGTGCGTGCGTGCGTGCGTGCGTGTGTGTGTGTGTGTGTGTGTGTGTGTGTGTGTGTGTGTGTGTGTGTGACAAGGACAGACAGTAAGAGAGACCTGCGCGTCTATGTTCTCATCCTTGAAAAATAAAGTTTCAGTCAGTCAGTCAGTCAGTCAGTCTCTCTCTCTCTCTGTTTAAGCCAGAATTGTTCTTCTTAAACTCACCATCTCAAGATGGCATTTCTGGCACATCAAAACGGAATTTCTGACAGAGATTACGTGCAGACTGCAGCTTTCTATTGATGAGCGTGTTCGTCCGATCATTATTTGTGGGTTTTACCTTTTGCCGGCCTTTGGAAAAACTTACAGGGCTAAGGGCCAGGATTCCAGATATCCGTTAAAATGAGCAGAATCTAGGCCTTCAGTTTATTAATTCATCTGACAGGCGTGGTCAATGATACCGGTGAATTTCCACTCCGGAGGCGGGGCACTTTGAAATGTTTACGAGCCAGACGATGCTTATTTGGGATTGAAGTGTTTCAATTATGCGTCGCCTTTTTTTTTTGTGCATAAATCGGCTTGAAGAGGAGCCTGGCAAGACACAAAATTCTCGTACCTCACCATAAACGCCTATTCTTGGTGTATTTTTTTTTCTGACATGTAAGCCTCTCACTTTGAAATTGTTATATGCTGGCAAAGTAGTTCGCGTGCAAG
Organism: Batillaria attramentaria; assembly: GCA_018292915.2. Lineage (NCBI taxonomy): Eukaryota > Metazoa > Mollusca > Gastropoda > Batillariidae > Batillaria > Batillaria attramentaria. The sequence goes on along the minus strand of JACVVK020000671.1, from coordinate 120,368 downwards.
CGTATGCGGAGATTAAAGCTATCTTTGATGAGTATTTTTGAGCTTTGAATCCAGCGCTTAGAACCCGGATGTAAGTTGTGTCCAGATTTAGGACCTGAACTGACAGTACGCAAGACCTCGTTTTAGTCGCATCAGTCCTGATGCCTACTTCTGCACTACCGTGACATCCCAGTAATAGGGAAAAGCGTTATAAGAGAAAGAAAGAAACAGCTCCATTCTTGCCGTCCGCGGTGCTGGAAATGGCTTTTTGGGTTTAAACTGATTGTGTGTGACGGCCAAATAGTATAGCGCTAATTATGTCTTGAGACGGGATGTCTCGAACGTGGGCGATCAGCAGCACAGATCACCCACGACACACACACACACACACACACACACACACACACACACACACACATTTTCCCTCACTAAACTCCTAAAGTCTTCTTTTTTTCTCTCTCCTTCTAGCGATGTCGTGGTGTCTGACCACGTACTTTTGTGCTCCCAAGTTTCGCAAAGTACAGGAAAACCACAACTGAATTCGTGAGTCTGTCAATCAGGAAACTGTCTGGAGTCTTCTCAGAGGCAAGCAACACGTTAGCGGGTTTGTTTTTCTGTTTGTTTGTGTGGGTGGTGGTGTTGTTTTTGTTGTTTGTTTCTTTGTGCTAATTAACATACAGGTACAAACAACGCTCTTTCTCAGATCATCAAAATAACGTTAGTTTTCATCCGTCGAAGCGTAGAAATCAATTGTCCCACTTTTTGCTGATTTATTTTAGTGTGCTTCACAGATTTGCAGAATGCACAAAAACCCAAGCTGGATAACTGACCGTAATTAGAAAACTGTCTGGAGTCATCTCAGACGCAACTTTTTTTTTTTTTTTTTTAAGCTTCTAATTTTTTATAAACCAGCAGATATTCAAAGAATAGCCTCTTAGATCACCAGACTAACATTATTTTTTTCCTCCTTTGAAACTGAGGTATTGGTAGTTCCACTTTTCACTTTTATTCAGGAAGGATTCCAATCTTTCACAAGAAAAAGTGAGACTTGAAACTCGAGATGAGACTCGATAGAAAAATATTCTGGAGAAAAAAAAACAAGAAGATACATTTTCCTCTTTTGAAGTCGACATATCGGTTGGCAAGCAGGTTTTTTTTTCTGCTGTGCTCGTCACAGATTTTTTTTTATATTTTCTTCCCTGCTCTGCAAGATCCCGCTTGCTTGTAGTTATTGGCTTTCTTCTATCCGAATCACGTGCAAAACTTTCAAGTGCAGGTAGAAGGGAACAGTGACCTTATCGAACACGTATGGTGTCACGCGCTTCTGACGAAAATATTTTTTATTGACCCTACGTGCTGGATTCTTTTTCTTGGGTGCTTGTTACGCATGGGGCCGATTGGCAGCTGCTATTCATGCCATAAAAACCGTGGCAAGCCCACCATGTAATGTTTTTTTTGTTGTTGGTGGTGGTGTTATGATTTTTTCCCCGTTCTTTTCTCCCTGTCTTTAGTCTTGTCCTTTTACTTAAGAAAGAAGGTCGGGCTGAAGTGCTGGAAAAAGGATAAATTAAAGAAGCATGATCTCATTTTGTTAAAAATAATCCACAAAACTCAGAGAGTGTCCTTATCATTCTTCTTCGTCGTCCTCCTCTTCTTCAACTGCTACTTCTTCTTTTTCCGGTGTTCCTTTTTTCTTCTTCTACTGCTTCTTCTTCTGTTACTGCTTCTTATATTTCTTCTTCTTCTTCGACCACTACTGCTACTTCTTCTTCTTCGTCTTCGACCACTACTGCTGCTTCTTCTTCTTCTTCGACCACTACTGCTACTTCTTCTTCTTCGTCTTCGACCACTACTGCTGCTTCTTCTTCTTCTTCGACCACTACTGCTACTTCTTCTTCTTCGTCTTCGACCACTACTGCTGCTTCTTCTTCTTCGTCTTCGACCACTACTGCTACTTCTTCTTCTTCTTCTTCTACCACTACTGCTACTTCTTCTTCTTCTACCACTACTGCTACTTCTTCTTCTTCGTCTTCGACCACTACTGCTACTTCTTCTTCTTCGTCTTCGACCACTACTGCTACTTCTTCTTCTTCTTCGACCACTACTGCTACTTCTTCTTCTTCGTCTTCGACCACTACTGCTGCTTCTTCTTCTTCGTCTTCGACCACTACTGCTACTGCTTCTTCTTCGTCTTCGACCACTACTGCTGCTTCTTCTTCTTCTTCTTCGACCACTACTGCTACTTCTTCTTCGTCTTCGACCACTACTGCTACTTCTTCTTCTTCTTCTTCGACCACTACTGCTACTTCTTCTTCGTCTTCGACCACTACTGCTACTTCTTCTTCTTCGTCTTCGACCACTACTGCTACTTCTTCTTCTTCGTCTTCGACCACTACTGCTACTTCTTCTTCGTCTTCGACCACTACTGCTACTTCTTCTTCTTCGTCTTCGACCACTACTGCTACTTCTTCTTCTTCTTCTTCGACCACTACTGCTACTTCTTCTTCTTCTTCTACCACTACTGCTACTTCTTCTTCTTCTTCTTCGACCACTACTGCTACTTCTTCTTCGTCTTCGACCACTACTGCTACTTCTTCTTCGTCTTCGACCACTACTGCTACTTCTTCTTCTTCTTCGACCACTACTGCTACTTCTTCTTCTTCTTCTACCACTACTGCTACTTCTTCTTCTTCTTCTTCGACCACTACTGCTACTTCTTCTTCGTCTTCGACCACTACTGCTACTTCTTCTTCTTCTTCTACCACTACTGCTACTTCTTCTTCTTCTTCGACCACTACTGCTACTTCTTCTTCTTCGTCTTCGACCACTACTGCTACTTCTTCTTCTTCGTCTTCGACCACTACTGCTACTTCTTCTTCTTCGTCTTCGACCACTACTGCTACTTCTTCTTCTTCGTCTTCGACCACTACTGCTACTTCTTCTTCTTCGTCTTCGACCACTACTGCTACTTCTTCTTCTTCTTCTACCACTACTGCTACTTCTTCTTCTTCTTCTTCGACCACTACTGCTACTTCTTCTTCTTCGTCTTCGACCACTACTGCTACTTCTTCTTCTTCGTCTTCGACCACTACTGCTACTTCTTCTTCTTCGTCTTCGACCACTACTGCTACTTCTTCTTCTTCGTCTTCGACCACTACTGCTACTTCTTCTTCTTCGTCTTCGACCACTACTGCTACTTCTTCTTCTTCTTCTACCACTACTGCTACTTCTTCTTCTTCTTCGACCACTACTGCTACTTCTTCTTCTTCGTCTTCGACCACTACTGCTACTTCTTCTTCTTCGTCTTCGACCACTACTGCTACTTCTTCTTCTTCTTCTACCACTACTGCTACTTCTTCTTCTTCGTCTTCGACCACTACTGCTGCTTCTTCTTCTTCGTCTTCGACCACTACTGCTACTTCTTCTTCTTCGTCTTCGACCACTACTGCTGCTTCTTCTTCTTCTACCACTACTGCTACTTCTTCTTCTTCTTCGACCACTACTGCTACTTCTTCTTCTTCGTCTTCGACCACTACTGCTACTTCTTCTTCTTCGTCTTCGACCACTACTGCTGCTTCTTCTTCTTCGTCTTCGACCACTACTGCTACTTCTTCTTCTTCGTCTTCGACCACTACTGCTGCTTCTTCTTCTTCTACCACTACTGCTACTTCTTCTTCTTCTTCGACCACTACTGCTACTTCTTCTTCTTCTTCTTCTACCACTACTGCTACTTCTTCTTCTTCTTCGACCACTACTGCTACTGCTTCTTCTTCTTCGACCACTACTGCTACTTCTTCTTCTGTTACTTCTTTTTCTTCTGCTATGTCTTCTGTCCTCTTCTACTGCTTCTTCTTCTTCATCTTCTTCTTCTACTGCCTCTTCTTCTTCTACTACTACTTATTTTGATTTATCTTCCTCTTCTGCTGATATCACTACTTCTTCTTCTTCTGCTTCTTGTTCGTTTTGTTGTATTCTGTTTCTGCTACTTCCTCTTTTTCTACTGCTACTTCTTCTTCTTCTTCTACTGTTTCTCTAATGCTACTTCTTCCTCGTCTGCTACTTCTTCATCCAGCTTCCTCTTTTTCGTCATTTGAACAAAGCTGCCACAGCAATAAATCTTTATGTGCCTGACTGCATGAGAGAAGCTTGCATATGGAATGAAACTAAACTGGGAAAATTGAACAAGAAGAAACAAGAACAACAAAACAGCAGCGATACAAACAAGACAAGGCCCAGAAGGAAAACAATAAGCCGACTAGTAAATTGATTTTATTTTTTTCATTTGCGTCTGTTTGTTTATTTGTCTTCTATACACAAATTGTTTTCTCTGCTGAAATGATAACTAACTTTATTATGACAGCGCAGGGAAAACATTTTCTCAGTGCGATCGCGTAGCAACGAAACCCGGACACTCTGCGCATGTTTCTGTCACATCTGGCTTGCTTTTTAGAGTAATAATTATTAGCTTTTTCATTAATAATAGAAAGCTGAAAACGCCGCACATGCTAGTTCCTGCTCACATCTTTAACGTTACATGGGAAATAGCCATTTTGTGGCATAGCTTCCAGCCAGCATAACAAACTGACCACTCTTGCGTTCGGGAGTAAACCACAAGAAAAGAGAAGGGGGGGGGGGGGGAGACAAAAAAAAAAGACCACCAATCTAGTAGCAGAAGAATCAATCTCTATCTGAGAAATGTAATTAGCGACCCCCTCGGGCGCCTCAGGACAGGGCCTCCATGTATTGATGTCTGCGTTTGTCTGGCCTGTCCTCTGCTCCTCTCCTGTTGTAGTGTTTGTCTTCTCTGTCATTTTCGGTCGTGCGGCCAGTCATGTTGGTTATCCCTGCCTCTCTCCTCTATGCGGCTGCCACTGAGTGAATCCCGGATAGCACTACGTATCGGCGGCACTACGTACGTGGCGCGACAACGTTACGATTCGTCAGGGCCACGCCTGAGAGCACTATGTACGATCTTCAGACCTTAGGGTCTAGGAACCACGGATGAAAAAAGATACGTCTACAGCTTCAAGGCGGCCTACTTAGGATTAGCAATTGCCAAACTGTCAGAACAGGTTGTGTGTGTGTGTGTGTGTGTGTGTGTGTGTGTGTGTGTGTTATACAGGTGTTGCAATTATTCCGTCCGTGAGCTGCCCGGCCATACACTGCCTTGGAGCTGTGTATTGTTTGATTTCTTTTGCATGGTGGTATGCTCCCTTAGAACGCTGGGTAAATCTGTGGTAGACCTATTGCTGCTCAGTAAACGAATATTTTGCCTTATGTCTTAAAAACAACGGCTAAATCGTTTTACACATGCCTTCTGGTGTCACGCCCTTGCAGCATCACAGATGCTGTCATTGTCCAGGTGCCTAAGTGCTGTGATGACAGCTACCACGAAAACAGCTCAGAACGATCTGTGAGCAAAAAAAAAATTAAAAAAAATGGTAGCATTAGCCGCTTTTAGAATCGTAGTGCAATCCAGTCGCAATTTGCGTAGTGCCATCGACACGTAGTGCTGTCGATACGCACCCCACGCTCTTCTCAGTACTCTTTTCTCGAGATGTCTCAGGTCCTAGTCTCGGTCATGAGACGATGTGAAGAATACTTCTCTGTCTTTTGGTGTCGGGACCCAAGAGAGTCAGAAGAACTCTTCAGCTGTTTGCAAACTGGAGGCAAACCATGTCCTCGTCTAGGGGAGTGTGTTTGCAGGTTTCTCGCAATATCCTGACCTTGGTGTTATGTGAAGGATAGTTCAGAGAATGGCTGTGTATCTGTGTGACCAGTATGGCCCTCTGACAGCTAGACTGTCTGGTTTCGAGTTTTCTTTCTGCGGCTTCAGGCGTCATGATTTCGTTTTATTTGTGTTTAGGTACCGTAACGATTGTACCCTGGTAGATGTCCTATAGCAATGAATACATCTTCACGTTCAAGTCTCCAGTAGAAGAGTGCTTACTCTCTTGTTTGTCAGGATTGGTTGTAATGAAACCGTAATTCGCTGAACACTGCAGGCAAGCGATGCCTTTATCTAAGCAGGAAGTGAGTATGTTTGCAGTATTCTTGGCAATATCCCGACCTTGCTGGTATCGGAGGATACATAGTTCATAGAATGGCTGTGTGTCCGTTTGACCAGTCTGGCCCTCTGACGGCTGGGCTGCCTGGGTATAAGTCTTCTCTCTGTGGAATCAGACGCCATAATTTCGTTTTATTTGTGCTTGTATACGGTGACAATTTTACTCTAGATAGCAGATGTCTGTGTGTGTCTGTATAAGTCAGTAGCAATGAGTACATCTTCACGATTGAGTCCCCAAGAGAAGAATACTCTCCTGTTTGTCACTGGCTGTAATGAAACCGAAAATCGCTGCACACGGGAGGCAAACGATGTCTTTACCTGGGGAGGGGGGGGGGGGGGTTTGCAGGTATCTCTCAATTTCCTGACCTTGGTGGTAGCTGAGGATAGTTCAGAGAATGACTGTGTGCCCTGTGTCCGTCTGACCTGTACTGTATGGCCGTTTGGTACCTGGACCGTCTGGTTTCTCAAACTTCAGGCAAATGATGCCCTTATTTTGGGGGGTTGAGGTGATCTCGGAATGTCTTGACCTTTGGTAGAAGCTGAGGATAGTACGGAGAACGGATGTGTCAGAAGAGAACGCCCGTCTGACCAGTAGGATTCTCTGACAGCGAGAATGCCTGGCTGCGGGACCGTCTGGTTTCTCAAACTTGAGGCAAATGATGCCCTTATTACGGGAGTGGAGGTGTTCTCGAAATGTCCTGACCGGACTGTTGGTAGAAGCTGAGGATAGTATGAAGAACGGCTGTGTCAGAGACAATGTCATCTGACCAGTAGGATTCTCTTGACAACGAGAATGTCTGGTGCAAGTCTTCACTTCTGCCGTCAGTCCGACTTCTGCTAGAGTTTCCGGTACGAGTCTTCATTCTGCGGCTTCAGACGTCATAACTTCAGCTTTATTTGCGTTTGCGTACGGTGTCAGTATTATTTCACTCTGGCAGATGTCTGCGTAGAGAGCTAGCAAGTACAGTGTCAACTGCACGATCAATATCTGCAGGAAACAGCTACTTACTCTCTTGACTGTCAGCGTGGGTTGTAATGAAACTGTTAATAGCCTGACTAGACCCTCAGATTGTAGTAATGTTTGTCTGATGTGGCTTGCACTTATCAGAGTCTCTTTAGTCTGCCGACGAAACCCTTGTTTGGCTTTGGCAGGATAAAAAGTCCAATCATGCAAACATGGTTGACACGGCTGGTCAACTGACTGGATGCATTAAACCGGATAATTCCACCTTTGCTAAGCTAACTCATATTTTGAAACAGTTTCGCTAATACTACTACTACTAATAATGAGTATTGTATAGGCGCTTTATCCAGTTTCATAAATCGGCTCAAAGCGTCGCGAACTGAACCAAACACGCACGCTCACGTGAATCACACGCATTCTCTCACACACTGGTCATAAATATATTACTAACACGTGGTGCGAAGGGTCAGCTCAACTATTTAAGTTTCGGAATTTAGAAATGCATTTGTTTTTCAAATGTTGTGGGCTGAACATTTCCAAGGCAGAGGGGGAGGAAGCCGGAGTACCCGGAGAGAACCCCCGACGATCGGCCCGAATGATCGGTGCCACATACGAGAAGGAAAAATTCTTTGCCCCGAGTGGGACTCGAACCCCTGACCTCTCGCATTGGTGACAAGTCTCTTAACCACTAGACCACCGACCGCCCCACCGTACGCGCGAAATACTTTTTTTTATGATTAGTACAGCTCTTATTGTGATACGATGTAATGTTTTTCCGTGCGATGGAACATTCACTGAAATTCTTTGACTGTTGTTACACTACTGGAGCGCTCAGTGTTGTCGCCGCGTCAATCGAGAACGCTTCTGTTGGCTCAGTGCCAGGATTACAGTCCCAGCTCTCTCTCTCTCTCTCTCTCTCTCTCTCTCTGTTTCATTTTAGCAGCACAGTTTGTAAGATAGGCCCTGGTGCCTAACAACTTTATCCTGAAACAAACGTATCATCATCATCATCATCATCATCATCATCATCAACTCTCTCTCTCTCTCTCTCTCTCTCTCGGGGGAGCCGGGGTGGCCGAATGGTAGATCGTTGGAATTCCAATGCTCGGATCGTGAGTTCGAATCCTGCCTGGGGCCAAACATTTGTGCTGGCTTTTCATCGTCTTTGATTTCACCCGCATGTGGTGGAATAGGACGTTAAACCACCACCCACCAACCCTCTCTCTCTCTCTCTGTCGCTCTCTCATTCCCCCCCCCCCGCCCCTTCCCCCATCCACCTCGTCGAAGGACGCGCCTGATACATTTTGCTAAGAGTTTCCCGTCTGTCATGATCGGAAGAAAAGCAACAGTCCAAATTCAAACAGACGTTGAACAGTGTTACACAATCTTTCTCTGTCTTCTCTGTTGATCTTTCAAATGACAATCTCCTACGCGACGGACAAAGAAAGCATCAGCCTCTTGAATCTCAGCACATCTATAGTTAGGCGTGGCAGTCTTTGGTATTTGGCTCGGCATGGCATCGTTTTTTTTTAGAAATACACCTTTTGTTGGTGAAGACAGCTACTTGTGGATTTGTGCGCCATGTGTGGCGTGATTTGATCTCCTTCATCTGCGCGTGGTGTCCAAGGTAGACTGTCTCAGTACAAGAGCTGTGGCTACGCTGCATATACGTGACTTTCACAGCTGCAGGTGAACTGCGTATTGTTGAATGGGCTTTTATAAGAGTAAAAACCTTAGAACCCCATAGGAAAACAACAACAACAACAAAAACCGCATTTTCGCTTGAAATCTTCATAATTATCACTAGAAGCCACTTCAAGCCACTATCATGCCATCTGCAGCGGTCTTGGTCCTAACACTAACAGCGAAGGCCCGCGCCTTGCGTACTAGTGGCTTGAAGTTGCTCCTACTGGTGTACTTTTTAACCAGTCTTATCTTATGATGTAGCGGGCAGACGGTGGTGGGGCTTGAGCTCTTAAGAGTAAATTCTAAACTTCTGTGGATGATTACACGGCCGGCACCGCAGGTGCCGTAGTTCCCGGGCCTGGTTAATGCCGGGATATTTATGACAGGAAGCGTGGAATGCGGTCCTGTCCCGCAGTCCCAAACCACACGGACCTCCATAGCATCATCTCACCATCATCCTCATCCCATCATCATGCATAATAAAAATTGTCCCAGCTTCCGAGCCCTCCGTGGATTCTACCCATTACCTGGGAGGAACACCACTGGAGCTGGCAGAGAGTTGGGGCAGCAAAAAAAAAAAAAAAAAAAAATCTAAACTTCTGAAAGGATTTTGGATTGACTAAAACAGCCCTCCCCCCCCCCCAAACAACACACACACACACACACACACACACACACACACACACACACACAAAGCAACAACAAAACAACAACAAACAAACAACAACAACAGAACCACCACCAACAACAACAAACAAAACAAAAAAATCCTTGTGATTTCTTACTGTGTAAAATGACTAATTAGCTGAAAATACTTTGCAGGCTTTACACTATCCACGACAAAAATACTGTACTGTTGTACAACTACTGTTCAGTTGTGGCGGACAGTCTTTTAAAAACGCGTGTGGTCGGTTCGGGAGTTCGGTCTACGGTCTTCCCTCCGTCGTTATGGGGTTTTTTTGTTTTGTTTTTTTTTTTTGTTTTTTTTTTTTTAGAAAGGACGCGAAACACTAAACAGCTATCCAGTTAATTTGTAGAGTGTTCCATTTTGTGTTGCTCTCTTCCTTGAAAGGTTTCTTCGTTTGCTGTTACCTGTCTAATTTTACCGGCACACACACACACACACACACACACACACAGAGGTCCATGGCACATGGGTTTTAAGTTACATTGTAATAAGCTCACACACACACACACACACACACACACACACACACACAGTCACACACACACACACACACACACACACACACACACACACACACACACCACAAAAAACATGGGTCCATGGCATATGGGTTTTAACTTACATTGTAATAAGCTCTCTCTCTCTCTCTCTCTCTCTCTCTCTCTCTCACACACACACACACACACACACACACACACATCCACACACACACACACACACGGGTCCATGGCACATGGGTTTTAAGTTACATTGTAATAAGCTTTCTCTCTCTCTCTCTCTCTCTCTCTCTCTCTCACACACACACACACACACACACACACACACACACACACACACACACACACACACACCCCAAAAAAAAAAAACATGGGTCCATGGCATATGGGTTTTAACTTACATTGTAATAAGCTCTCTCTCTCTCTCTCTAGTGGAAAAGTTTTTATCATCTATTAATAACAATTTGATGTCAGGGACCATCTTTCTGGACTTAAAGAAGGCCTTTGATTTGGTTGACCACAGTGTTCTCCTAAAAAAATTAACGGCTTACCATTTACACGATAAGGCAATGGCATTCTTTCAATCATACCTGAGTGGCAGAAAACAAAGTGTTTTTATAAATGGCAAATTTTCATTACAAGGGAATGTTATATATGGCGTACCCCAGGGATCTATCCTAGGACCCTTGCTGTTTATATTGTTTATTAACGATTTACCTTTACACATCACTGACACAAATGTTGATTGCGATCTATTTGCCGACGACACAAGTCTCCATGTCTCCGGCAAAAACACATTTGATATTAGCCACAGTTTACAAGCTAGTCTAAACGAAGTATATACCTGGTGTACAGAAAATCGCATGTTATTACACCCAGCTAAAACAAAAAGCATCTTGGTAGCTACTCGGCAGAAACACCAGCTAAGGCCGGCCCCTTTACGGCTCTGTCTGAACGCTGAGCCCATTGAACAAGTCACTGAACGACGTTTCCTGGGTATACATGTTGATCAACACCTTCAGTGGGAAACCCATGTTAGTGCTTTGTGCAAGATGCTGTCGAAAAACATCTTTCTGCTCTCTAAACTGAGGGATATCACTGATGTACATAGTCGTAAACTTTTCTTCCTCGCACATATCAAATCGCACATCGATTATATATCTACTGTGTGGGATGGGTGCGGTGAGATACACAGAAACAGGCTAAATTCATTTTACAAACGGGCTGTAAAAATGGTCTTACCGGGACCTATCCCGACTACTTATAAAATGAAGAAACTTGGTATACTTCCTCTTCAGCAACAGCTCATATACAATAAGTGTGTCCTAATGCACAAAATCCTTCATGATTCAGCTCCACCTTACTTGTCTTCCCTTTTTGCTTCACAGATTGAACGTAGTCGGACCTCGAGGAACGGTATTCTGGCTTTACCCCTACCCCGTATTGATTTGTACAAAACCAGTCTTACTTTTGCCGGGGCATCTCTTTGGAACTCACTTCCGGTGCCTTTAAAAGCAGTAACTTCTTCCAAAACGTTTAAAGAATTACTACGGAGGCATTTGTTTGACTGTCTATAATGTTATAACTAGTCAATAGACGCTTTACATGATACGTACTGTATCACTGAACAGACTGGGCTCGTAAACTCCGGTGTATGGATGTTTCAGACACGCCCACTAGGCCCGGTGCATTTGTCTGCACATGCGCATTTTTTTATATGTAGATTCCTTACACTGTTTGTTGTTTAACTTTTTCTACTTACTATTATTCGTTTGCTGAGTCAGTAATCTTTTTGTTTTCCTACTTACTGCTATTTGCATGTTGTTTCACTTTTTGCTTTTCTACTTTTTACTTTTTTAGCATTAGCAACGGCAAGTTTGTAAACTGACGAACCTTCTCTGTCAAAACTTTTACCGTTGAAAAATAAAGTTTCATCATCATCATCATCATCTCTCTCACACACACACACACACACACACACACACACACACACACACACACACGGGTCCATGGCATATGGGTTTTAACTTACATTGTAATAAGCGCTCTCTCTCTCTCTCTCTCTCTCTCTCACACACACACACACACACACACACACACACACACACACCCACTGACACTACTGAAGGGGGGGGGGGCATGGGCTCGCCTTCACGCGGCGGGGCTGATTTCGCCAAGCTTGCCCACCCCTTTTGCTCTTTCTTTACTCTTATTTCAGCCTCCATCGGCCCATTCACCTTTCTTTTGCTCTCTTGAAATCTCCTCCGGGGGGGGGGGGGGGTCAGTAAGCGGGTGTCTGCTGACCCTTGGTCCAGTGAAACATCTGAGGGTCGTTTCTGAAGGCCGACTTCACTGGATTCCCCCCACCTGGTCTTCAGCCTGGCGGGCTTTGTTCGCAGCGCCCTGCTGGTGCTGCTGAACACCTGTTTTGTTGAAGACCTTCAGAAGGCACACCTCTCTGGTGCGTTGTTTTCCCAAACCGCCTCACGGCGGGGAGGTTCCGTGTTGGAGCGGTCTGTTCTCCAACTGCCTCCCAGGCATGTTGTCTTCATTGGCAACTAAGGAATCTTCCTTACTACCTCTCTGTCTATCCCTCACCAGCCCATTCACCTGTATCTTTCTCTTTAAAACCTCCCGAATTTAGCCGCTCTGTCCTTCCTCTCTTATCTCAGCTGATTTCTAAGTTCGGCCCTTTCATCTATATTTCTTCTTTTTAACCCCTCACTCACGTCTGCACTACCAGTGGTTAGGAATAAGTGATGTTGGGCATATGCTGCCAACTGGTTTACTGCGCCTAGGATCGAGATGATAAAGTTGCAATATTTGCTGTATATGCGCTTAGTATTTATCTTTGTTTTACCTAGTTGTAATTGTCATTTGTTTTCTACGCTTTTTTTAACCGGGAGTTCGAGAAATTAGCAGGTGCAGCATCTCCTGCATGTCCTAGGTTTATATTGCCCCGTAGACCAGTTTGCATCCTTTGTCCAACGTTACATTTTTGTTTTTTTTTCATGAGGCACACTCAGCCGCGAATTAGTCTTTGTGGCTTGCGCGGCTTTAAGCCCTAAACACTCACTCACTCACTCTACTGAAGGGGCCGGTGGCCCACAACATGAAGTTAAATGTTCAAGTTTGAGCTCTCTCTCTCTCTCTCCCCCCCCCCCCCCACACACACACACACACACACTGACACCCAGCCTCACCCCACCTCCAGTACCGTGCTGTTTGGCTCTACCTCGTCACTGGGACCGCTCATCCGAAAACTGACGCTGTCGCGATGCGGGGATTATGACAAGAAAATTGGACCAATCGGCGCTGCGCCCATCTCCTGAACAGACCGACTCGCGGCCGGCCGCGCAAGGTATCGCGAGTAACGAGAAAACGGAGTTTCGGTCGAACTTTCGCATATGCCGTTTTGTCAGTGACAAGCAGCCGCTCAGTGAGCTTTGACATTCAGTTGCCGTGGATTGTGCTTTGCACTGGGCGCAGTATCTGTTGGATGTTAAAAAAAGAAAAGAAAAGAAAAGTGAAATCAGTGCATTGAGTTCGAGCAAGTTTGCAAGCCTGGAACACGGTGCTGTATACAGTGTGACAGAAACCTTGGCCAGTGGATGGAATAGTTGTCATTATGTTTTTGCCACAGCAATGGAAACGGCATCATAGCACGGGGTTCAAATGCAAGTTACTGAATGGATTCAACATATTGGGCTGGTGATCATCTCGTTTTTTTTCCAGCAGGTGAGAGTGAAAAATACCCTTTTCGTATTGTTTCTTTAACCTTCGTGGTTTTTCCCTAATAGCTTTACATTTTGTACTGAAATTGACCACAAAAAAATAAGCAAACAAGATGAGGGATACTGCCACGGGGGATATACATACTTTCCACGAGGGATACACTTGCTTCCCGACGAGGGATACACTTACTCCCACGAGGGATACACTTACTCCCACGAGGGATACACTTAGTCTTACTACCACGAGGGATACACTTATTCCCACGAGGGATACACTTATTCCCACGAGGAGTACACTTAGTCTTACTCCCACGACGGATACACTTACTTTCACGAGGAATACACTAAGCCTTACTCCCCGAGTAAAAAATTATTACTTCTGTGTGTAGGAATTTCTTTACGATGTTTTTACTCCGGAGTAAATTTCTTTGGGAGTAAGTTTAGTTTGTTACAACGGGTTGCTTTTCTCCATTTAGTTCAAGAGGACCCGGAAGGCAGAGAGGTGAACAGGCTCAGGGTTCATAAGGTGCATTCTCACCCTCATCCGGTCTCTGCCGCCGGTGTGTGGGTGCCTCTCTCTCTCTCTCTCGGTCTCTGTCTCTCTCTGTCTCCCCCCCCCCTCACACACACACACACACACACACACACACACACACACACACACACGCCAGTGAACATAATTTTCAAATTACCTTGTCCGTTGACGGATGGACGGTGTTGAACGACAAATGATTATAGGCTCTCTCACTGGGTTACCGTTTTCCCCTTCACCCTCCCCTCCCCTGCTCCCGCAATTTCTCTCTCTCTCTCTCTCTCTCGTCCGCTCGCTCTGTTGGCGTGTTCATATAATCTACTGCTAATATCAACAACACGATTATTGCGAACAACCCTTCTGACAATCAATCCTCAAATACAAACTGCCACCCGCGGGGACCTCCGCCCGTGTCGTTAACGTCAAAGTTTCAATTAAACCGGCGATGCTTTACGACCACAGGTTATATCTTTATCCCTGCAGAGCGGCAGAGACAATTCTTGTTGATGCGATGATGCGAGCGCCGCATCACGGGCTTCGGCGTTCTGGTGCAGACCCTGGAGAACCGTTACGCGCTGTTCTTGGTGCTGCTGAAATTGCTGTTGTCGTTTTTGCTGATTCGGCTGTGATTTAGTGTCGGCCAGTGCAAAAGGTTTGTTCTTTTCATTTCGGAGAATGGTGACGATGTTTGATATCACTAACGGTCTGTTGGACACAGGAAGGAGTTAGTGTTCTTGCTGCCGTTCCTTGTTTGATGGCCGAGGTTGCAGGAGAGATCTGAACCCGCGCGGAAGATATGGCTAGGGTGGGTGGGTGGCAGGCTTCGTAAGTTGTCATGGGACCCTGAGGCAGGCTTCGTAAGTTGTCATCGTGGATATTACTGTGGCCGATACCCCAGAGTGTACGGGCTAAAATGGAAATAAAGCCCTATTGTTATCCGTGCTGTTAGTGTTACGGCACATTGAAATGTGTCGTTTGGTAGCGGTATGGGTCACATGCATTCCATTTCCTCTGACCAATACGCACGTGCAGACTGGTTTACGGTGCCATGCGTATCAAGTGTGCACGTTATCCCATTCCATACGGGAGGGGGAGCCGGGGTGGCCGAATGGTAGAGCGTTGGACTTCTAATGCTCGGGTCGTGAGTTCGATCCCGGCTGGGGCCAAATATTTGTTCTGGCTTTTTCATCGTTTCCCCGTCTTTGATATCACCCGTAGGTA
>JACVVK020000671.1:92500-100000 GCA_018292915.2 Batillaria attramentaria | reverse complement strand
ACAACTTGGGAAGGTTTTAAGTTACAAAGCAGTATCGGAACTCTCGCGGCAACAGAGCTATTTTACACTTTTACGCTGTAATGTGTTTGTTTGTTTGTTTTCAGCGGGAGGCCCGCTATGAGAATAAAATCCAATTCAGTGCCAGATGGGCAGGTGAGAATTCAGTGCTGAAGGCATAGGGAAGATGGATGGAGAAAGGGGGGGGGAGGAGGAGGGGGGAGGGAGGATGTGTGTGTGTGTTTGTGTGTGTGTGTGGGGGGGGGGGGAGTGGGTAAGGGTCTTTTCACGAGGAAAAGCTCTGGCAGAATCTGATATTGACACCACATGGTACCCAAAAGTACTGAATCCACTTAAGAATACTTAAGCCCAGATGTCTGGGGTGGAGGGAGGAACTGACAAAGAAAGTGTATTACGTCCTCCTAAGCTGGGATTAGATGCGTACTCGGTCTGTCTAGTTCTGTCGGACATAAAGACCTCCCCCCACCCCCCACCCCCCCACCCCCACTCCCCCCACCCCTCACACCTTTTGTCTTGCGGGATCGGATAGTGTCTTGCAGGGTCGGAGAACGGTGAATACACTGTCTGGAACCGTTTAAAGAAAACACTCCAGGGGCAGTGTTCTTTCGGCTTCTGTCTCGTGCCCAGGGAAAGAGGACCGAACAAAGTGGCGACAGAAAAATCTTGTCATCGTGCAGGAGACTGCTGTTTGTCAAAACCTTTCCCCCCTCTGGGTTAGACTACACTGGCCAGAACATCTTGTTTTGCATGCCTGCTCCGGGAAATGATCAATTTGCTTGGGGGAGGAGACGCGGAGAAAAATGGCCCGTGCGGAATTATTCTGTTATGGCGAGAATTGGTGCCGCTAGCGTTCTGTTGCGAGCTGTGACGGCCTGGGGCCAATTGCATGGGCTGCCGGTAACCCGCTACCGTAGCTGGGACAGCCTATCCGCCGGTAAATCTGGGGAAATCCCGATAACTCGGGTTGCATGAGTCGGCGGTAGGCTTACCGGAGGCCCTTATCCTCCGGTAAATTTACAGGCACCTCTCAGCCCCCGTAACTCTTATCGTGAAGCTGGTAAATATGGCCGCACACATAGTTATTGCAAATCATCGCAGGCAACAAATACGAAGAAACACACACACACACACACACATCAATAGCACTCTCTCTCTCTCTCTCTCTCTGTGCACAGCTGCCTTCCAAATTATTGTCGATTTTATAAATGGCGGCATGTACGTTACAAAGGACGTAATGACCCACAGCGCCGGGGAGGCGACTGCCGTTTACACCATCGACGTATAGATCTAGATCTATACGTCTGTGGTTTACACAGACCGGCTGCTTTCTTCAGTGTGCAAAAGACAGTTGCTTCCCGTTATCTGTCGTCACGTATCTCGTAGCAACGTAGCATTGGCAGCTTAAACAGAAACACTTGAAACAGCGCCTTGCAAGGACTCGAACGGCAGCCATTAAAAACTTCGCCAATGTTTTGCGATGGGACTGTACACGTTTCCGGGAAAATCCTGTCTATTAATAGTACGGTGCCGGTAGCTAACGCCGCTCCGATAACGACTCATGCAATCCAAACTTGATAACAAAATTACCCGCCGGTAGCTATCGGAGCGGTAGCAGTTTACCGACATCACGGTAGACGTTTTTCCATGCAATCGGCCCCTGGCCCGTACGTGAGCTGTGTTTGAGTTTGATTTAGATGTCACACGGAGACAAGTTCTTTTTGCCAGAGAGAGCGGGAAGCCGGAGGGCTTCCACCGTGTTCGGGAACGGAAGATTTCGATCTGTGATTCAGAGACAAGCGTTGAGCTAGCTTACTCTTTGTTATTGGCTGTTTAAAATCTCCTTGAGGCAGACAGCTCCCAAGGGAGAGAGAGAGAGATTATTTGTCAAGTGCTGCAAGATACTGTTACCCAATTTTGTTGTCATTACGACGAGCTCGGTCTGTTCTGGAACTGGCTGAAATTTGCCGCGTTGTGTTTCTGCTTCTTGGCCGCGGAAAATTCTTCAGGATTTGCATTGAAATGAGGATATCTGTGCGGAGAAGAGGAACAATTTGAGATTTTTTCCCCCAATTTGTTGTCGTTACGAACAGGTTCATCAGGATTTGGATTTAAATCGAAACGAGGATATCAGTCAGGAGAGAGGGGGAAAAATTGAGATTTTCCCCCAATTTACTGTCCTTAAGAACGAGCTTCCAAGCAGAAATTAGACCTGTTCTGCTGAAGAGGAATTGCTCAAACTTAGGATTTCAATGAACGCTGAATGCCCTTCAGGAAAATCGTTCGTCACTGTGAGCTTTTGGCGTGTGAATGCCTGCTAATGATGTCTAATGCTCAAAGGCTTGTTTCAAGAGGAAGGAAAAATGCCTCTGTAGGATTTCGTGTCCCTAAAAACTGAAGACTTGTTTGTGGAAAAATCCAGAAGCTCCTTGTAAAGGTTGAGAAACAGATTTTTTCTTTGTTGTTCCCCATCTTGAGACCTGCTGTGTGTGGGCACAACGTCGATAGAGCCGATAGAACGAGTCACCTACTTTGTTCCGACATGCAGTTGCTGTTTTTTTTTTTTTTTAATTTATTTATTTTATTTTATTTTATTTTATTTTATTTTATTTTATTTTATTTTATTTTTTATTTTATTTATTTATTTATTTATTCATTCATTGGGGGGGGGGGGTTCGTTTGTTTATTTTGTTATAGTTTTAATGTATATATACATGTACCGAAACCATGGTCTTGAGCGGCTAAAACCATCGATTCATATGGCCTAGGTTGTACCGACCATTTTCCTCCCGGTGGGAGGGGAATGGGGGTCCTATGAATGGTGAGATACCTTAGATCTGTTAGGTGTTTCAGCGGCAGGATCGCGTGTGTGTGTGTGTGTGTGTGTGTGTGTGTGTGTGTGTGTGTGTGTGTGTGTGTGTGTGTGTGTGTGTGTGTGTGTGTGTGCGTGCGTGCGTGCGTGTGTGTGGATAGGGTGTTTTGGCGTCTTGGGATGTTATAATTTATCCCTGCCTTGGCCACTTTCATATACAGAGAAAAGTTGGCATTGTTTCGTGGCTCTTTTACACTCTTTCCGTGCTAGGCACGTGACCGCTGCAGGTTGCATAATAGTGGCTTGAAGTGGCTCCTAGTGATATGAAGATTTCAAGTGAAAACACGATTTTTGCGTGTGGTTTTAGGAGCTAATGTATTTTTAAATTGGATTGAATTGAATTATTGAAATTATCGCCACAAACGTAATGAAAATGTGTATTCATATGTCAATATGTTTTGCGTGCAGAATCTGATGCCAGGCTTCACTCCGGGCGGTGCTGACTGAACTCAGAACATACGGGTGGCAACAACCACACTGACCTCAACCTTGACCGCGATAACCTCTTTGCCCGCCATGCTGCTGTGTCTTTTGTTTGCGACCTTGACCTTTGGTCAGGAAATCCGCTTTGACGTCATGGAGGAAACCCCGCCGGCCTTCCTCGGCAACATCCCCTTGAAAGCCAACCTAACCCACGTTCTGGGGCAGCAAGAACTGTCCACTCTTCAGTACACCGTTGTAGAGGCGAACGCCGGTCCAGACGCCATCTTCATTGTGGATCAGGCCACTGGCGACCTGTCAACCCGCATGACCCTCGACCGGGAGGCTTTGTGCGGGTCGGCTGCAGTGTGCACCGTGCGTTGTGATGTGGCGCTGCAGTCGTCCAGCCCGGAGTCCAACTTCTTCCGCAAGTACTCCGTCGTCGTGTACATCTTGGACGTCAACGACAACGCCCCTATGTTCTCCCAGCAAAGCTTTGTCGCTGTCTTCTCGGAGCAGGCTGCGGAGAACACCCCGTTTCTTCTGCCCACGGCCATCGACGCTGACGCTCAGAGGCTTTACAAAATCCAGAGGTACGCTCTGGAACCCAAACTTGCCGAGTTCGACCTCAGCGTCATTCAAGAGCAGAGTCCCTCGGGAGAGGTGGAGTACATCGTGTCCCTGAAAGTCGTGAAGGCCCTGGACAGAGAGACTAAAAAAATCTATTCCACCTCGCTCGTGGCCTATGACGGAGGGACCCCACCGCGGAGAGGGACTCTGCCCATCACGGTGGACATTCTTGACGAGAACGACAACGGTCCGGTGTTCGAGAAAGCACTGTACAGGAAGACCCTGTCGGAGGAGTCACGTGTCGGCGCAGTCGCTTTGAAAGTGCGCGCCCGAGACTTGGACGAGGGTGAGAACGCCAGGGTGACCTACTCCATGTCCGAGAGTGTCGAGAGCAACGTCAGAGAACTCTTCACCGTGGAGCGGTCCGGCTTCATAAAAATCAGATCCTCGCTGGACATGCGCGGCGGGAACACGTATTCCTTCGACGTGGTCGCTAAGGATAACGGAGTGCCGCAACGCGCCTCGGACACACGCGTTCTCATCGACATACTGGATACTCGCAACGACAGGCCAGAGATCGAAATCAACCCGCTCTTCAGCCGCTTCGGAGCTGCTGTGGTTCCAGAGTCCGCTGCAATCGGCAAGGTCGTGGCCCTGCTGACAGTCACCGACCGAGACTCCGGGCGTAACGGGATGGTGACGTGCGAGCTGGATAACACCCGCTTTTCCTTGCAGAAGCTCCAGCAGAACGAGTTCAAAGTGATCGTGGCTCAGCCACTAGACCGTGAGCAAGCGGCCAACCACACTGTCGTCATCTTTTGCAGGGATGGAGGGGATCCCTCGCTCTCTACCGAAAGGCTGCTCTGGGTTGAGGTCAGCGACAGCAACGACAACTTGCCTGTGTTCTCGTCCACAACTTACTTCATGACGGTGGACGAGAACGAAGTGATCGGTATGAAGGTTGGGAGAGTCACCGCCACGGATAAAGACTTTGGCGAGAACGCCCGGTTGACCTACGGAATGGAGAACAACGGGGACACGTTCACTATCGACAGCATGCTTGGGGACATCTACACCACGCGGTTTCTCGACAGGGAAGCGAAACCCATATACGTCTTCAACGTGAATGCGTACGACAACGGGAAGCCTCCCCACACAGCCATGGCTACTGTGACCGTCAACGTTGGAGACAAAAACGACCTACGCCCCGTGTTCACGAACAAAACTTACAAGTTTCAGATACAGGAACGCATCCCAGTCGGTAGAGTCATCGGTTATGTCAAGGCCACAGACGGTGACCTCGGGCTAAATGCGAAAGTTGAATACTTCATAGTGGAGCCGAAGTCTATCATGCCGGTGGGTGTGAACGCGTCAGGGGCCGTGGTGGTGATGGGGGACGTGAACTACGAGCGAGCCAGCGTTTACAACTTCGTGGTAGCGGCCATGGACTTGGGCTCTCCTCCTCAAAACACCACAGCCCAGGTCATCGTTGAGGTCATGGACAAGAACGACTACGACCCTGTGATCAGCTTCCCAAGTGTCGAGCACCCTTCCGTGACGATCTCCTTCGACACTCCGCCAGGCTCCAAGATTTACAATGTCGTGGCGTATGACTTTGACAGCGGCCGCAACGGCCAGCTCAGCTACAGCATCAACGTTGTCAACGGGAGTTCCCTTTTCGTGATCGACGAATCCACGGGAGTTATCAGTCTTGGTGACCAGGTTCTGCCGTACGACGTCACCTTCTACAACGTGGTTGTCAGTGTCAGCGATAACGGTTCCCCTCAAAGAGCGAAGAACGCCTTGCTAGAAGTGTATGTGTCGTGGTTAGAGGAGGAAGAGCATGCCCACATCAACATGAAGATCGCCATAGCTCTCATCTGCGTGACGCTCGCGCTGGCTATCATAGTGCTCATCACGGTCCTAATCATCCGCTGCATAGACAGCAGGCGGAGGGGAACTTCGGAGAAGCATCAGCACGAAGTGATGACCAAGGCGGCAGAGTCGCACCTGGACGGCCCCGAGAAGGAGATGGGATACCGAACAGCGACTGTTTTTACCTCCAAGAGGGAACAGACGGCGTTGTACTCGCCCAAGAGACAGCAGAGCTGTACCCTACCGGACGACAGTGTTATTTTTGAGTCGGAGCCCTCTCCGTATTACATGAAGGAAAAGGAAGCGAGCGAGACGATGAGGAGGGCGAGTAAAGACTCTCTGGCAGACGAAAAAGATTCGGTTGGGAACTTTTCAACGTTTAAGCCGCCGCCTCGGCCGTGCTCCTGCGTGGAAGATCAGGTTTGTGTGGTGGTGCTGTGATGGTGCTGTCTGTCTGTCTGTCTGTCTGCATATCTGCCTGTCTTTCTCTGTTTTTCTATCTATTCTGTGTGTGTGTGTGTGTGTGTGTGTGTGTGTGTGTGTGTGTGTGTGTGTGTGTGTGTTTGAGTGAGAGACTTGACTTGACTATTTATTGTTAAGAGAGAGAGAGAGAGAGAGAGAGAGAGAACAGTTTTTGTGGTTTGTTTATTTGTTTGTTTGTTTGTTTGTTTTGTTTGTCTTTTGGTTTTTGGTGTTGTTGTTGTTTTTTTGTTTTGGGGGGAGGAGGGGGGGGGAGTGTTTGATTTTTTTGGGGGGTTGTGGTGGGGGGGGGGGGGGGGTTATGAGGTGTTTGCGTGTTTGAAGGTATGAGACTTGAGAGTGAAATAAAGATAGTAAACTTTATTTTATTTTACTCTTTCGTTACGAATTACGAATCCGTCGTATAAGAAAGAAAAGCAACAAACAGAAGGAAGTGCGAGGCAGAGAACAGCATAAGTTCTGTTTGTTTGTTTGTTTGTTTGTTTGTTTGTTTGTTTGTAAGTTCTCTCTGTTTGTTTGTTTGTAAGTTCTGTTTGTTTGTTTGTTTGTAAGTTCTGTTTATTTGTTTGTTTAAATTATCATATTGCACATTTTCCCGAACCGTGACACAGCACCTAGCAGAGCTATGCATACTCACTCTGACCGCTGTATTTTCCTGTAGGCGACCTTACAGAGAGGCGGTCACGACAGAAGTCGGGATGCGGTGCACATGGCTCTCAAACAACATAACGCTCTGGTCAGGTCCATGAAAGGGGCGAGACCTCCACCATATCAACAGGTGAGACGTCACTTGCTACACTCTCTGTTTCGTATTTTGTGAAATTCTGAACAGCACTGCAGTATTTTGTTTTTGTTTTTGTTTGGTTTGAAGGGCATCTTTGCACAACTTTTCAATCTTTGCTGTAGACGCAAGGGAAAGGCATCCGTGGTTAAGTAAAGGGTTGGGGTCAGAGTTACGTTGTGGAATTGTCATGCAGTTTCAAGTGGTTCTTACAAACAACAGCAACGTTACAGTGTTTGTCAAAGATCTGCGAAAAATAAAATCTCCGCCATTTTTTTGTTTGGCACTGCAGGTCAAAGAACACAATTGCACGAGGTCTCAAAATGCCTGTATCTTCCCTGCTTGTCTCATGCATCATAGTCACCCCTAAAAATGCCTCAGTTTAGAAACAAAAATTACCCGGCGCGCACCTGACAGGAGTTTTAAAAAAAATTGAATGTCTCCTTTCCGCTCAGGCCTCACTAGTCTACTTCCTGTTTTGGCTAGA
>JACVVK020000671.1:60000-87500 GCA_018292915.2 Batillaria attramentaria | reverse complement strand
GTTTATGCTCGATGTTGCATAACGAGACAGATTAGAAATCGGCTTTCGCTCTTTACATTTGCCGAACCGCGCGAACGGCAAGGGCCTTAATTCACTCGAGAGCCCCCCGTTCGAGAGTGCTTTCCCTTCGCATACACTCTTCAGCGCAGCTCCTTGGCACGTGTCCGTCCCCGTTGAAAAAGGATTTTTTTTTTTTTCTTGTTCTTCTTCTTCTTCTTCTTCTTTTTTGGGGGACGTAATTAGCCTCGATCTGGAATCTCGCCTTCGGTACTTCCGCAAGCGAAATGATTTTCCAACCCGTTTGGTTTTCTTCCCGCCTTTCAGTGGGCATTAATTCCCCCAGGGCAATGCAGTGTGCTGTTCCCCGTTCTTTAGTGTTGGTACTTTTCCCAAGCTTACTTTTATGAGCTTTCATTGTGGTGCTTTTTGTTTTAGTCTGCACAGAGAGAGAGAGAGAGAGAGAGAGTGTGTGTATGTATGTCTGTGTGTGTGTCTGTGTGTGTGTGTGTGTGTGTGTGTGTGTGTGTGTGTGTGTGTGTGACCGTGCAAATCATTTTGCTTTCTTTTATTTGTAAAAATTGGTGTGTGTGTGTGGGGGGGGGGGGTCGGTGTGTGTGTGTGTGTGTGTGTGTGTGTGTGTGTGTGTGTGTGTGTGTGTGTGTGTGTGTGTGTGTTCGTTCGTTTTGGGACGCTTATTTGTTTGCCTTTTTAATTGCTTTCATGTTGGATGTCGGGTGCCAATGGCTATACTGTAAAAACCCATGTACCAAATAGGCCAAAGACACTTACAGGAGAAAGAGACAAAAACAAAGTTACTCAAGATGAATTAGTTTTTAACTGAGACGTCTTAGCTCATTCTAGACGCGCTATTAGTATTCACTTTCTGTGGTTGTCTCCCGTGGTTGAAGCGACTACGCGACCAGTGATTATTTTTGAGTGTGCGCGTCAGTTGATGCGACACGTCTCCAACGAGTTAAGCTGATGAATAGCTTAAAAGGGAGGTGTGTGTGTGGGGGGGGGGGGAGGGGGCAGTCCTTTTCGTTTTTGTGTTGTTTTTGTGTTGTTTGTTTTTTGTTTGTTTGTTTGGTTGTTGTTGTTGTTGTTGTTATTTTCTTTGCCACGCTGCCATGTCCTTCCATTAATTCTGGTATCCTGGTTATCTTACCTCGCTGGCAGTTGTTTTTTTTTTCTGAGTTGTTGTTGTTGTTGTTATATGTGCGTTTTGCTTTGAACCACTGTGCGTGGCGTTCCCTTTTGTTTTGATAAGTTTTATTGTATTCACACCATCCAGGTTCTGAAACTTCCGCTCTGACACATGTGTTGTTTTTGTTTCAGGTCAATCTTCGCCTCGGGGAAGGGAGACACGACTTGGGAAAAGAGATCAAATAAGCACGCAGATGAAAACAAACAAACAAATGAACAAACAACTCCCCGAAAAAAAAAAATAACCCAAAAGAAAAACAAAACAAAACTGCACTGCGCTTCTGACCAGCGACCGATGTTTCTGATGAATGTATCATACATGTATTTTTGCTTACCTCATAAGGGGCACGGCTCTTTTTGTGCCAGTCTGCTGGATGTGCGGTTTGGGTTGTTTTTGGTGTTTTTTTGTGCCATCTCAGCTCGTACACTGTCAAAGTGTGTATATGTGTGTTTTGGAGTAAAGTTGCGCAACACAAATATTGTTTGTGAAGATCTTTCTCCAGGCATCGTTCAGACCAATCGACCGATTTTTTTGCCGACTGCTCAGATAGCTTTTTGTGTACACGTGTTCTTCAGCATTTTTTTTTTTCTGATGTGGCTAGAGTTTGTGCAATGTGGTGGTGTCGATTTTTTTTATTTTTTTTATTTATTTATTTATTTTTTTATTTTTTTTTGGGGGGGTCGCTAATCACTCAAATATTGAAAAAAAAAATAATAAAAAACATAAATACCTCGGCTTTTTCTGCAGCCGTCATAACTTCGATGTAACAAGATGACCCAGATGGTTCAGTAAACTGCTTTGTATACAGAGGTCAAGTGATACTACCGGTTCCCCTCCTCCCTCCCCCCCCACCAAGTTATATCCCCCTCCCCCAAACTGTGAGGTACATTATACTATTAAAACTGGCGGCATGAGGCATGGTGACAGGCTGAATTTGGTTTTCTCCCTTTCCACATTTATGTCATTTATGCACAGTCGGTTGCTCTGTGTGTGTGTGTGTGTGTGTGTGTGTGTGTGTGTGTGTGTGTGTGCACGCGCGCGCGCGCTAATCAGAATATGGGCAATGATAACCGCATGTGATAAAAGGGCTTTCTGTGTGTCGAAACCTGAGGCCTTTTTTAACACTAGACACTGCGCAAAGCAAAAACAAAAAAAAAACAAAACAAAACAAAATTTTAAAAAGAGAAAAAAAATGCGACAGAGTAACGTTTTTGCTTGTTGCTGTCTTGTTTGGTTTTGTGTTTTAAAACGGCAAATGCTTTGTACATGATAAGTAATCCTTGAGTGGCAATGTTCACGGATATTTCAAGTCGGAGGAGCATCGTATAGATTCATGGACAGCTTACTTTGGCTCCTTCAAGGAGACTTCGAAACAGGAGACAGTGAAAAAGATTACAGTGAAACGTTACGAAGTGGCAATATTAATGTTACTCCTAAAACGGGACACAAAAAAAAATTAACAATGAAACAGGAAAAAAAGTGAGGACAGTTACACTGAAACTGGACATCCTGAAAAAAAAGGACACTGTGAAATGGGATACAGTGGGAAAAAGTTGCAGTGAAACAGAAAACAGTGAGAGAAGGTTACAGTGAAACGGGACACTGGAAAAACACGCAGCGAAACGAATCACAATAATAACAAAAAAAGTGCAGTGAAACGGCACGCAGTGAAAAATACACAGTGCAGCGGGACACAGTGAAGGAAAGGATGCGGTCAGTGAAGTGGAATACGGCAAACTGGACTTCGGGACGTGTCCTTCTCATGGTACTTGTGACGTCGGACTACCGAGAGTTATACAAGAGAAAGCCCAACAGATAAGAAGCCCAGCTGCATAAGCCCAACGACAGTCCGATGTTGGTCAAGATTTGTGCAAGAAGCTAGTCACAACGATTCAAAGCTTCAAAGCTTTTTATTCCTTTCTCCCCGTTTGAAGTATGGAGGAATATCAACATTCAAAGAACGTGATAACAATCTACAACAATATACAAAATACAGCTAAAGAAATCACAGCGACAGTAAAGCAGGAACCAACATCGCACCCCTGTAATTAGCGTTAACTCTGTGGTCCTAAGGGACATTTGTTCATCGGGTGACAATCCCCTCTGCTCTCGTGATAAAACCGTCGCGGAGATGCTGGGAAAGCTGAGCATGTAGCGCGGGAAAGGAGCGAAATGATGGCTGTATCAGTGTCGACATTAACTGTGGTTGGGATGAGCTTTGATCTCTTTTACGAATAATCCTGTGCATTTACCAGGAACAGGAACCGGGACTTTCGCTCATCGGGTGACAGTCCCGTGTGCTCTCGTGATAAAACCGTCGTGGAGATGCTGGGAAAGCTAAGCATGCAGCGCGTGGAAGATATGCGCTTGGTGGCCGTATCACAGTGTCTACATTGTGGTTGGGCTGAACTCTGGTCCCTTTTGCCACTAATTCTGTGCACTTACCAGGAACAGGAACCGGGAAACCATTGTCAAATGTATTTTTACAATTACTGATGGTGACCACGATGACTGATGAGAACATATTATACATGTGTACCCATATTTTAAAAAATGAGAAAATAATTTTTAAAAAAAGAACCGAGACGTTTGCTTATCGGGTGACAATCCCCTGTGCTCTCGTGATAAAACCGTCGCGGGGATTCTGGGAAAGCTAATCGTGCAGCGCGTAAAGAAACGCGTTTTGTGACTGTATCACAGTGTCGACATTAACTGTGGTTGGGATGAGCTCTGGTCCCTTTTGCCAATAATTCTGCGCGCTTACCGGGATCAGGTCCTTGGATAGCCTAGAGATTCTGGGAATAATTAGCATGTTACGCGGGAAAGAACCGCGGTTGGTGGCCGTATCACAGTGTCGACATTAACTGTGGTCGAGGTGAGCTGGTGCTTCTCGCCTAGTTGTGTGACGATCCTACGTGCGCTTTCCAGGAACTGTGTCGTAGATGTTCTGGCAACGTTAAGCGTGTTGTACGTGAACTCAGTTTGGGAGGCTGTACCGCAGTGCTGCTGAAACGCACGTTGGTCGATATGAGCTGGCCTCTTTCGCTCCCAGCTGGGTGACCATCGCCTGTGCACTTTCCAGGAACCGAGACGTGGAGAATCAGGGAACGATAAGTGTGTTGTGCTTGAACTCACTTTGGGTGGCTGTATCGCAGTAAAGTTTAAATTCATGTCGGTCGAGGTAAACTGGTCATTTTTGCTCAATTGAATGACCGTCTCCTGCCGGGTGCACTTTCCAGGAACAGCATTAGCGGCCTAAAGATTCTGAGTGGTTGGAGAGGTTTGGGTGACTATGCTAGTGTTGTTGAAACTCGCTGTGGTTAAGGTGAGGCAGTTCTTGTTACTAGCTCAGCGTTGGATTCCAGTATCCACTCACTCATTCACCTTGCTGACGGGATAACTACCCACCCACACACGGCTCAAAAATAGTAATTATCCGTCAGTTTCAACGCTGGATTACAGTTTGGTCGACCGACCTCCCTTGGCTGGTTATGCCTGAGTGACAAAGTGGCAGGGAAGAAACGCAGCTGGACGTTACTGACTCGTAACAACTCCATTGACCCCTGAAGCTCAAAATTACGTCGCCCTTAAAACTCATGCTGCTACAGACTTTGTGTGCAAAAACGGCACGGGGTCTTAGCGGATGTCAGTGTTGGACCAGTTTGGTGACTTGGGCGTCAGCTGCGTCAGCCGGCGACTGCACTGCTGAACCCGCTGCTGTGGATGTCTGGTAAGAACGCAACCCAAGACTGTGTGCATAAGATATCATGCGCCACATTCACTCGCTCACCCGCCCCTCCATTCGCTCAAGTACGCACTGCAGTCCCACTGAGCTACCGGGAATATTTTGTGAAAAGAAAGGTTACTTCCCCTGGGCTTTCCTCGGCATGCTGTTAGAGGAGGCTGAAGTACTTCACATGGAACTTTTTTAGAAGTTACTGCTTGATTGGATTACGATGAACGCCCAGGGGTATTAACTCTTTCACGCAAAAAAAAAAAGGTCTGCGTTAGCTCTGAGGGCCTGTGCTACACACGCGAGTCGCTTGTTTTAACACTGAGTAATGGTAATTCACTTAGGGACTGTTTTAGGTTAAAATTTTGTCTGGCCTGTGTTAGTCACTGCACAACACATCATTCCACCGAGTATGGAACACCTAGGTGATCTCTAAGTAGGTTATAGCTGTAAAAAAATTGAATGGAGGCATCATTCCAGGACACAGCGCACACGCAACAGGCACACAGTGCAGACTGACAAAGCATGAACGGCCAAACCTCTTTTGACAAAGGTAAAAAGTGTGGCCCTTTAAGCCGGCTCTTAACTGGGCACTGCGGAGCGCCAGAGTGCTGTCCACAGTTGTGACACAGTTGTGGTTTTGGGGGTTTCCGCAGCTGTGGCTTCATCACAGCAACCTGGATTTCAAATAGCCACAACTGTGACTGTGGTTTCCACAACAGATTCTGATTGGCTGTACTACGTCACTCGGCGCGCAAACATGGCGGA
Source organism: Batillaria attramentaria (assembly GCA_018292915.2). NCBI lineage: Eukaryota > Metazoa > Mollusca > Gastropoda > Batillariidae > Batillaria > Batillaria attramentaria. The sequence goes on along the minus strand of JACVVK020000671.1, from coordinate 81,795 downwards.
CAGTGCATCTTCAATCGGTTTGTCACCGAGCACAGCAGCTGCAGCTGCTGTGTTCAGTTTCGCAGTTAGTAGATACACCGTGCGCAACGACTGTGATGTGCACATGTGTGTTTCGCGCGCTGTGCCCAGTTAAGAGCAGGCTTTAAACGTCTTCAAGTTCTGGCATGCAGACTGGCAATTAACTCTATTCCGACCATGTAAATTCTGCTCTTAACTGGGCACAGCGCGCGAAACACACATGTGCACATCACAGCCGTTGCGCTGGGGTGTCTATTATCTACAAAACTGAACACAGCTGTGCGCGGTGACAAACCGATTGAAGATGCACTGTCCGCAATGTTTGCGCCCCCCCCCCCCCCCCCCCCCCCCCCCCCCCCCCCCTTGCGTGCGCTTCGAGATCTAACTGTCCCCAAACACAGTCGATATCACATTATTTGCTGGTTCGTTTTTCTGAACCAGTATTTTAGCTTCGACTACCATCAAACTATTTCAGAGACGACATTGCATTTTACCAAAACCCGTATTTAACACTTGACCATTTGTCTAAACCAGTACCCCAAGACGTGACTACTATCAAACCGTTTCAGAGACAATATCGCATTTTTCTAACCCAGTACCTAAGACTTGACTACCATCAAACTGTTTCAGAGACGACACATAACCTATCTGAGTTGCTTCCTGTGGATCCTGTGGACATTGCATTTTTCCCAAACCAGTATTGAACACTTGACTACCATCAAACTGTTTCAGAGACAACATTGCATTTTTCTAAACCAGTACCTAAGATTTGACTACCATCAAACTGTTTCGGGGAGCCGGGGTGGTCGAATGGTAGAGCGTTGGACTTCTAATGCTCGAGTCGTGAGTTCGATCCCCGCTGGGGCCAAATATTTGTGCTGACTTTTTCATCGTTGCCCCGTCTTTGATATCACCCTATGTGGTGGAAAAGGACGTTAAACCCCCAAACACCCACCCACCCTCAAACTGTTTCAGAGACAACATTGCATTTTTCTAAACCAGTACTTAAGACTTGACTACTATCAAATTGTTTCAGAGACAACATCCCATTTTTCTAACCCAGTACCTAGGACTTAACTACTATCAAACTGTTTCAGAGACAACATTGCATTTTCTAAACCAGTACCTAAGATGACTACTATCAAACTGTTTCAGAGACAACACTGCATTTTTTCTAAACCAGTACCTAAGACTTGACTACCCTCAAACTGTTTCAGAAACAACACATCATCTATCGGAGTTGCTTCCTGTCGACCCTGTGGACACGCGCAATCGGCTTGCTTGCCTAATGCACACGTCGTCTCGAGCACCCGCATCCAAGGATCATCGCTATCATGGCTTTCACTGGAATCAAGCTCCGGCGCACTGTACTTCGACACGTCGCCCATGCACTGTCTTGTGTAAATACCAGAAGCTCTGTGGTGGAGTCTGCAACAATGTCGCTGTTGTGGGGCCGTCAGCACTAGAAGGCCAAAAGTTTTAAGTCTGTCATAAATGCTACGCGAGGTTCCTTCTGTTTATTTTATTTTTTTAATACGTACTAGGTGACCGATCCCTGTGACATTGTATTATTTCTCGACAACTAACAACTGGTTTGTCGTGAAGGATTCTTACCAAAAGACATACCTGGCTGACAAAGAGGTTGACTAATCATATACATTTCTTTACAGCTGAAAGCTGTTGTTTTTAAACATAAATAACAACCGCATTTCTTTTAACATATATATATTTTTTATGAAATCTCCCTTTTGTCACACGTATCTGGTAACACACTCAGTTTTGCCTGAAAATACTTGTGTAGTCACCGCAAAGATTGTGAAAAAGCACCTGTTCAGCTAAATGAAAACGGTCACTGTTTGTGTTTGTTACGCAGGAGGCCACAAGGTGTAGTGGTCGGTAATAGTATAGAGCAAAGGTGCTGATCAAATCCGTGGCGTTCACGAATAATTATATCAATGTAAGGCTTCACACAGTGTTGACTTGCCTACGAGGCCAGGTTCCTTTCTCACGGGGTGTAGTCAAAATGGACTCGAGTGTTTCCAGTGCTACTCGGATGCAGAGGGTCAAGTTACGCAACACTAATTAACAGCTTCAGTTCCTTTGGGTGTAGTAACAAATTCCCCTAACTGCAGTCCAGAAGTTTTGCCCCCTTTTAAATTTGTGTGCATAGTAAAAAAAAAAAATTTAAAAATGGCAATCTGGGGATGTTTGCTGACTTTGTAAATAAGTTTCGTGCCAGGGAAAAATGAGCCTGGCATGTGGACTATTTGTATTCATCCGCGGCTGGCACAAGAGCTAGCAGACGACAGAGGATTGAGGGGGTATGTGGTCGCTGCTAGCGTTGCAGAAAACCGCTATATTGGAATTTGTTGAGATTTACTCTACACGTGAGTCTTTGGCTGTTGGATTTTTGTGATTTTTTTGCGGGGGAGGGGGGGGGGATTTTAAAGCATTTCTAGGGCGTCATGTGCTGCGTTGTTTTTAATATGAATACATAGCGTTTTCTTTGAAATGCATATATTTGTTGGGTAGCCGAAGTTTCCACTGTAACTGCTCTCAAGAAAGCCATAAGTAAGTGTGAAATGTGATCGTGCTTACGCCTTTTCAATACAGTAACGCGTTAGTCAAAGTCGATGTCTGGTTGATAAACGACCACTTTCTTAGTTTCACCCTGAAAGATCGAAGTCCGTTGGAAACACTCAATGCTTCCGTTCGGAAACAAGCTGTCCAGGCGGTGCTATTGTGACTTTTGAAACGGAGCAATAATAATAATAATAACAACTGAATATTGTTTAGGCGCTTTATCCAATTTCTTTAACTGGCTCAAAGCGCCGCGAGTAAAACCCAGCACGCACGCTCACGTGAACCACACGCATTCTCTCACACACTGGACATGAACACATTACAGTCACGTGGTGTGAAAGTTTCGGAATTTAGAGTTGCATTTATTTTCAAATTGTGTGGGCTGAACATTTCTAAAGCAGTAGCACCGGAATCGCTCGGGTCCATTTCCACTGCACCCCGCGTTCCTGCACATCTAGGCAAACAAAATTGTGCCAGATTTTTTGTGTGTGTTTCTCCGTTTACTAACTGAGTCATACCTCCCTCCTTGTCATGCGCCAGGCTCTACGTCGTTACCGTACAACGTCATGCAGACCGGAAATACCACTACTCACCCGCAAATAATGTCCTCATTAATTTTGTTCTATGTCTTTTATTGCACAAAGGGATGTTACAAGCAGCCAATGAAATGTATGAGCATTTAATTTGAATTGTTGGTGACAGTCAAGCCTTGGTCGCTAACACCCACTGTCCCGCCAATATCAGTACGGAATACATAATTAATCCCGCAAGGGAAATAATTATGTTGTTAATCCCGAAAGGGAAATAGTTACGTTGTTAATCCCGAAAGGGAAATACTTTGGTAATCCCGAAAGGGACTCACTCAATGTCACGCGACATCAAAACAGAAATGAACGTATGAAGTGAGCATATTGTAATACAGTTCTGCTTTTGTTGGTGCTACATCCATGCCTGCGTGAAAACATAAGAGAGTCGCTCATAGGCTTTCCAGGCGAATAATTTTGCAGTAAAATCAGTAGTGCGTACACTGTAGGACGTACAGATGTACAGACTTCTGACGGTGCCCCAACACCTCCTGAGTGATTTTTTTTTTTGAAACATTTATGTTGGAAAATAGTCCCAACGGTATTATCAAATGTAACAGACCTGATGCTTTGTCTTTATTGAACAGTTCAGCTGTTCAAAAAAATGTTCGTGTTCAGCTGGAATGTTTAGCTTGAGCTTATGTGTGAGCAGCTAACTGCCCGTCGTACCCAGTCGTCATCTGCCCACCCGGGGACTCATTCGATAGCCCAGTGAAAATGCACACCTGCGAGTTGCATCTTTATGTCGTTATAGTGGATCTGAGACAGGAAGGCTGAAAAGGCAACAGGTTACCAGTTTTCATATAACAATTTTGTGACAAGAATTTCTGAGTGAATATACTGACACGATGGACCTAACGTTCGCCGCACTGTAACGTTTGGTGTGATGTGAGGCCAAAGAGTCTGAACCAATGATTTTTTGCACGTCAACGTCTGTTCTGGTTTGCTGATAAACTGCGTTACGACATGCCCCTCCCCCGCCCCCTCTGCCCTCACTCCCCCGCCCCCCACCCCCCGCTCCACGCTCCCTCCCCCTCATCCCTTTCCCCTGCCTCACTTACCTCAATAACCAGTCTATAACAATTGTTAGTAGGGCCATCATCAGTCGTTCTTGTGGGTGAGACGTTAACTGCCACAGTCAGGTTGACGTGGACCATAGTTTACCATGGTTATTATTTCGTAACACTGCAGGCTGTACAAAAAAAAGATACATGTGGATGCCAAGTACTTGGCATTTCTGCTACTGCTTGTATTGTTTGGTAATTATTTTCTGCGAGTAAGCAATTTACGAGTTTGGGTGTCATGGAATCTTCGCTGCGTTCCATAAAGATCGGAAGAGCAAAAAGCTTATGAATACCTCATTCATTTTGTTTGCACCGCGCTGTTCACTAGAACTGTGTTTTGCGTTGCATGCATTTATTATTACCATTATTCTTTGCTGTTATTCGGTGTGATGTCATTTGATTGTTGCGTCTTTCGCGCGTAATAGTATGACGTTGGCATTGACGTGCGAGCCCCTTGTGAAGAAAAGTTTGGATTTACATTTACCTTTGCAAGATGCTGACGTCCAGTCGACACTCCACTTGACTGCACTGGGCAATTCTGGCGGTAAGGCAGTCAAAATTGCTCTTTTTTTTAACCAATGAGGCATAGATTAATGGTCTGTTACTGTAAGTGTGTACATCACGTATGATGACAAAAGGCTTTGAATTTGTCAAAAAGATGGGCCCACGGTTCACTTTAAAGACCCTAATTTTACGATTTTTAGGCTCTCAGATCGTTCAGGGCCCGCATGTAAAAGTCGGGGTTAGGGAGTTTAGCCCCGGGTTAGAGTCTAACCTCGAACTAAACTAGCTCTAGGGTTAAATTTTCTGTTGTATTTTTGTTTTGAATCAGGAAGCGGGTCCATTCCAGCAGGGTGCCTATGCCGTTATAGAAGGATTTTTGTCCTCCTTTCTTCGCTTCCTTTTTTTAAAATTTAATTTTGTTTTGGGGTTTCTATTGTCCTAGTCTGGGTTAGGCCCGTAGCCGTGGGTTAAACTAACCTCGAGTTTTACATACGGGCCCTGAGCTGTTTTAGTGATGTCTAGTATCACACCACCAAGACACAGGCATGCACTAACACATGTACAGACAGGCCTTCGTTCAGCCGATTGAAGCCAAAACGCAGTAGCCGGTGAAAGTGTAGTTACAAACCCTCGACCTTGTACCTGAGTCTTCCTCGTTTGCACGGCCATCAAACGTCAGTGTGTTGCATTCGGAGCCCTATTAAACTCTGAGATAGGGTACCCATTTCTAACGCACAGGCACAGTCACGGGTGCAACCGTTCCGAAACAGTAATCTATGTAAAACCTTGCAATGGTCGTAATACATGTAGCACCTGTAACACTTTCCCTGTTAGCGTGACTCACGTCACGTCACGTCACGTCACGTCACGTCACGGCACGTCACGGCTTGACTTGAGATGTCTGTCCCCGATGGCCCAGCAGGTTCCTCGCCCTATCAATTTATGTGTGTCAGCTGTGCATGAGTATGTACAGCCTAATCAATTATTTATTCATTTATTTTTCTTTTAATTGTATTTTTTGTAACACGTCAATGACCATTGCTGGATACCCTAAGTCTAGCTGTGTACACAAAAGATTCCGAACTGGGCCCGGCATTTTTTTTTTTTTTTTCGTGCCACCCTTATAGCTTTGCATCAGGGGCTAGATAACTCTTTTGATTACCAAGAATTGCATCTCTCTTGACCAAAAGCAGCGTGCGAGCGGATCGCTGGTACCTGGGGGCGTTTGTTTACATATAATAGATTTTCATGAAAATTTGTCGTGGTCGGTGAGTTTACTTTACATATGTATGACATGTACATCACATTTTCATTATGCGCGCATCTTCAAAGAACCCAGAGATGCAGTTTTCATCTTTCTTTCTTTCTTTTTTTTTGCGTGCTTGACTTGCTTGCTTGAAAGGTTAACGATTCAGCCTGTGAAGGGGTCTGTGAGAAGTCAAGTTGCCGGAGATATTTCTGGTTCCGAACCACTTAATCTGCTATAATCTGCTAGCATTTATTGTTTAATCCTTAACCGTTGCGAGTGCAGGAAAAATTTTGTGCACTACTGACTGTTTTGCTTTGTCGTGGAAACACATACTTTTCGTTTTATTCTGCCGCTATAAGGATCTGCTTGGAGGTTCAATTGCATTGTGGTGCGAAGCGTCGACTGTTGCCGCTAGCAGTGCACCGTAGTGTCGACAGGTCTTGCCTGTTGTAGTGAAAGGACCGTCTTCTGACATTTCCCGGTTCATGAATCTTCCACTATAAGGAGCTGCTTGGAGGTTCAACTGCATCGTGGTGCTGGCGGATCGCCAACTGTTGCCTCTAGCAGTGCATTGTACACAGTGTCGACAAGTCTTGTCCATGATAGCGAAAGAACCATCTTCTGGCATTTTTCGGTTCGTAAGGGCCTTGGCACACGCTGATCGCGTGCCCGCAGCGAGCTCGCACGCTCGCCGAGTGGCTTTTCCGTTCACACGCTAACAGCGTGCACTGGGCTGCGGGCCTGGCGCATCTCTGGGTTCTCTGACAAAGTGCGATAGCGCCCTATCTGTCCACTATAAATGTCCACTGGTGTGGCGACGACGTCGTTCCTGGGCAGTCAGTGCCCCTGGCGAGCTCATTTGATTGGCTTGGAGTGTATATTTTACCGCTGGTTGGCGAGCAAACTCGTCACGTCTGACAGCACTTTTAATAGTTCACACCTGTTTGAAAACGCTGAGCATCATATACCACTGAACTCGCGCAGTTACGCAGCTCAGCACTCAACCCGGCAAACAATCACATGATGTTCGTTTGCGCAGCACGCAGGGCACCTCAGTTTTGAGTCGAAATTTTCGGGACGAGGTGTGACGTGTACAGCCTCACACAGGCGTCCATTGAAACAGGGTGATTGGAACGCGCAGCGTCTATCATAGTCCTGTCACAAGCCTAACAAGGGGTTGGATGGGTGGGTGGGTGTGTGTGTGAGAGTTTCCACCTTATATGAGTGATATCAAACACAGGACAACGAGAAAAAGGCCATCACAAATATCTGTCTCACGCCGGGATTCGAACTCACGACCTGAGCATTGAAAGTCCATTTCGGCTTTCCCGGCTCCCCGGCTGACTAGGGGAGCCGGCCGGGATGGCCGAATGGTAGAGCGTTGGACTTCCAATCCTCGGGCCGTGAGTTCAAATCCCGGCTGGGGCCAAATATTTGTGCTGACGTTTTCATCGTTGCCCCGTCTTTGATATCACCCGTATGTGGTGGAAAAGGACGTTAAACTCCCAAACACCCACCCACCCCGGCTGACTAGGGGAGTTTTAGGCCGTTTGTGTTCTCTGCCTTCGCACGGCTGGAAAGCGCCAGTGTACTGCAGTCACTGCACGTGATATCTGCTAACTTTACGACAGACAAATTCAAGCGCGCATCAACACCCACAAGCACAGCTGTGTCAAAACAAAACGTTGCTTCTGCGAATTCTAGAAATAACGGCCGGCCGGTCTTGAACTCATTCTACCCAGAGGTACGGCTATAGTCGTAACTGTTTGTTACCTCCCTCTCCAACACGTCTGCTGTCAGGTTTCCTCGGCAACCCGCTGAAGGTGTTATTGTCAAAGTAAAGCACATTATCTAAGCAACACTTCCTCTAGATATAAAACAAAAAAACAAAAAAAAAAAACATTCGGCCTGCAGGTTGAAACGCCACCGCGGGATCCAGGGTGCGTATGATGGGGGAGCGTCAGTGTAAGAAAGAGCGAAACGAACGACAAGAGAACAAGAACCATTATACCTCTCAATAAGCTTATATCTTTAACAGCCTAAGCACTGGACCCGCTGTATGTCCTGGGTAGTCTGCATAAATATTTACCAGAGATATTACGTTTACTGATAAAATATTACGCGATTTACTGTTCTTGGAGGTTGACAAGACGGACTGGTTGTAAGCAAAAAAAGCATAATTATGGCCCTTTTTTTCCTTTGCTGTTGTTTTTGTTTTTGTTGTGATTTTTGGAGACATTTGCAACACACATTTTACTTTTAATGCACATTACCTGTAACTGGGAGAAGAATACAAAACTTGTTTTATATCATGTGTAATTTTAACCACGCGGTTTTGTTGTTGTTGTTGTTGTTGTTGTTGTTGTTGTTGTTTTGTTGTTTTACCTTGTGCTCATTTCTGGAAACAACTGAAACGAAACTTTTTGCTTTGACGTATACCCCATTCGCGCATAATGTTACACACGCGAATGTGACCTTTGTTCGCTTATTCTTATTAATTTTGTCTGCTAGTAATGTTTATTGTTCGCTGATAATCAGTACAACTGTGCTAAGCACCAGAACATTGCCATACGCTAACTCATGACTTGAGAGCTGATAGAGTGAAAAGAATTATTAGCCACACATTTCTCTATTACGGGTTTGTTCTGTTACGTCGTTTTTTTAAATGGCAACATATCCACAATGTATGATTTTCAGTTTATATTTTATTTGCAGTGCGACGGGGAAATCAAGCACAATCATTGCGTTGCATTTCTGATGGAAAGGATCGTGTCGGTAATATTCAAATACTGCGTAGCGAAAATATGTATTTGCACCAAATGCATTTTGCCGTAGCTCATGGAAATTGTAATGCATTTGTTTCAGAATACACTTCCGCTAACCACTACACCCCCCTTCCCCCCCCCCTCACCCCCCACCCTTCCCCCTTCCCTCCCTCCCCCCCCCAACTTCCCCCCAAACAACAATATATAAAAAAAAGAATCAATAAATGGACAACATATCAGAGACGTGATGATTGTGTATCCCGATAATGTAGTTTGGTGTGTATATATATAGTGTAGTCTTGCTAGTGTGGCGAATCAAGGTTTTCACACGTGACCGCTGTAAAAACGCAACACACTCAATCGGAGCTCACCAATTTTATTTTAAAACTTGCAGATAAGAAAACTACAACTATATAAAACAAAATATGCACAGCCAGCTTAACTGTGCGCGCACGCCAGCCACACAAACATGCACCCACAACAGATGCGCCGCTAAAAGGTAAAGCCACATACACCTCACGCTGCCCGCACACACACACACACACACACACACACACACACACACACACACACACACACACACACACACACACACACACACACACACACACACACATCAGCTAATAAGCACAATGATAAACGACAAAATAATAAGACACTTGATTAAAAAAGTGCTGTTATCTTAATAGTTATCCCCTGTTTTGTTGCTGTTTTTGTTGGTGGTGTTTTTGTTGCAGATGAACATTCGACAGTTGTAGTACAGCCTGATGCCTCACGCCATCTTGCCTGGACTTTACGTCACACCTAGTTTCCGCGACCCTGTCTTGGAATTTACGTCACACCTAGTTTCCGCGGCCTTACCCTGGAATCTACGTCACACCTAGTTTCCGTGGCCTTGTCTTGGAAATTACGTCACATCTAGTTTCCGCGGCCTTGTCTTGGAATTTACGTCACACCTTGTTTCCGCGGCCTTATCTTGGAATTTACGTCACACCTAGTTTCCGCGGCCCTTTCTTGGAATTTACGTCACACCTAGTTTCCGCGGCCTTCTCTGATTGGCTGTTTATTGGATTCCAAATGGCGCAACGCCGTCGAAAGTGAGGCTCGGAGGGGATTCCAGGCAAAATGGCGTGAAGCATCAGGCCGGTATATACTCCCAACACCGAACTAACATTACATTTACCAAATACTCAACAGTGACAACTATTGACCAGATTGTAATGCTGTTGCCTCATATGCTTTGTAATAAATTTTCTTTACATGCATTGTGATCCTGTTGCTTTGAATGCGTTTTCATCGGTTTTGCGCGAAATCAGGAAAAGTGTAGTGGCGTCTGATCCATTGTGGTTTATTATTTCTGTCGAATGTATTATTATTATTTTCTGCAAGTGCATTGCTAGTCACGCACATGTTGTTAGCACCCACTTGGAATTTTGTGTGTGTGCCTGATGACGGTACCGATTTCTTCTGTGCCACGTGTCATACTGTTTGATACCAGTTAACAGACCACGCTTAAACTGATTGCGCATTACTTTCTTAAATGTTGAGCTCTGTAACAAAGGTGCGACAAGCCATGAACTGTTGGGGTTTGTTTTTGTTTTTTTGGACTCAACTCACCATACATGTACTCAGCCACGTTGTAATATCAACATTATCCAAGCATTACATCTGAAGTCGGAGGCAAACCTACCCCCCCCCCCCTCTTTTCCCCCAACCTTTAATCACGCGAAACTCTCTTTGGTTGTTAACAATAATACTGATTATAAATGAACAGGTTTTGGGCGTAGCTGGAAAATGTTAAGAAGATGGACGCTTGTTGTCCGTCTAGTGATACTTACGCCAGCATATTCCAGGTTTGATGGCTCGTTTAACACACCCCGTTAGCAGATCAGCCTGGGTTGACAAAATATGATATCGAGAATATATGCGCAGAACTAGAAAGTTTTTTTGTTTGTTTGTTTGTTTGGGTTTTTTTTTATTTTTTTTTTTGTTGTTGTTTCCCCCCCCCCCCTTCGTTCCCAACATATATCTATTGCACGAGCAAATTTTGTCATTATCTTGCCACATCGCCGACCTGCACATTCCGCAGAAAGACCTACAAATTATCCCCCTTAAAGTTTTGGGTTGAGCCCACAACTTTCAGCCTTTCAGCCACAGATTGTTGCTCAGTACCTAAAGCTCAAATGGAATAAGTGATAGTTTACAGAGCTCTGAGATAGACTTTGGGAAGATGGCTTCCCAAATGTTGGCATCATCTCTGTGATTCTTTTGTTTGTTTATTTGTTTGTTTTTGGTTTTTAGCCCCCGCGGAAGTTTGCTCATACTGACCATGACCATGAATGCCCACCCTGTGAATCCAGTTGGACAGAAAGATGACTTTGTCCTTTCTTTCTTTCTTTTTCTTTGACTTTTTTCATGATTGCACGCAACCCTCCATCACCCACCCCCCACTCCTACCCCCCAACCACCCCACTCCAATTCCACCCCAATCCAGCCTGCCCCCCCCCCTCCCCTCCCCTCCCCCCCCTCCCTCTCCCACCACCACCACCACCTTCGACCATCCAACCAGCTAATGTGTCAACCTTGCCACAACTTCTGATCTTTCCGGGTTTATGCCGTGTGTACCTGATGCACACAAGATGAACTCTCCGGCTGTTGTGAGTTCAGGGCACTTTTAGCGTACGCAGAACTGACGCACTTTTTGGCGTGCGCATCATTCACTCGGGGAATATAATTATATACGTAGGCACCTTTGGCGTATTGAAGAGTGATTTTTTAAAAAAAAAACTTTCAAATCCAGTTGAAGTCGTCTATCTCCACCTGAAAATAAAGTCTGTGTTCAAACAAAAAACGTCCCGGGGTCATTCTAGCGTAGGAGCTGTGGATGTGGGTCTGGGTAGGGGATGGGAGCAGGTGGCGGGTAGGGGGGCGGGGGAGGTGGGGGCGGGGTCTTTTAGCACACACACACACACGCGCGCGCGCGCACGCGCACACCGCCCCTCCCCCTATTTTGTCTCAATGTGCATGCGATCTTTATGAGTGATATTGTGCTGAACTACAGCATGCTCTTTACAATGGAAATACCAACCGATGTGCCATATTATAACTGTTTTTGTAGTGTTGAAGGGGGCATCACCTTTGTAATTAATTTTGCACTGTCGTGTGTTTTGCCAAAGCATTTTATGCTATGTTTATGATCCGCAAAATTTTTTTTTTTACACTTTTGATTAGGAATGTGATTATCAATTTTTACATATTATTATTATTATTATTTATTATTTATTATTATCGATACTATTATTATTATTCTCAAGATAGTGCCCGTCTTGGGCATAACGAAATTGGGCCACCATATAAACATCAAATGCAACCTTGCAAATTACTGACTTCACCAGCTGATAAAATAATATGACTGTCCCTTGGGTCTTTTGTTACATACGCGAATCTGTTACTGCACTGTCACCGACTTCGGACTGAGTGTTCTGAACTGAACTGCGTCATACGGAGGGTGTCATGACACTCTGTAGCGTGTACGTCAGAAGTCTGTGTTGTTTTCGCCAGAAGCCATAACTTTTACATCAGAAACCGGTGCTTTGCCGTCAGAAATTACAGATTTAACGTCAGAAGTAGGTGTTTTTACGTCACAAGGGCGGTGCTTTTACGTCAGCAGGACGGACCTCTTACGTCAGAAGTCGGTGTTCAGTTACTGAGTTTCGAATGACGGGAAAGCTAACTATGCTTGTGAGTTCGTATCTAGGTTTTTGTTGTGTGAGTTAAGGCTCGTGCTATCAAAAGGGTAATGACTTTTCATTTATATGCTGGACGTTTACTCTGGTGATAATTATAACAATATTTTCTTATGCTTTGACGCGTACACTGCTCCTGTTACAGCCTAGCCCGCACTCAGATGACTCTGCTTTGTTGACTTTTTCGGTGCGATGGGGCGTTGGGAGAAGGGGGGAAGGGCATGGCTGCGAAGTTTACAAAAGAAAAGAGGCATACAGCGCGAATAGGCGAGTGTGTGTGTGTGTGTGTGTGTGTGTGTGTGTGTGTGTGTGTGTGTGTGTGTGTGTGCGTGTGTGTGTGTGTGTGTGTGTGTGTGTGTGTGACTGAGAGAGAGAGAGAGAGAGAGAGAGAGAGAGAGTAGAATTCGTGAAGTCTCTGACCCGTTTCTCTTGAGTATCGCCTACGGCAGACCAACGGCTCAAGACTCATTCCCCCCCCCCCCCCCCAATTTATTTATAATTTAAGTACAACCCTAGTCTATATATTAATATACCGAGTTATTTTGCGGTCACACATGCATCATCTGAACTGGATCTGCGACCGAATGAAAGCATCTGCCTATCAGCAAGTGTTTTATATTGTCCACACGGGAAATTCTTTTTCAGATATAATTATTTTGAAAGAAGTCCACGGTAATTCTGAATTTTTTTTTTAAATACTAATGTACATACCGGGACCTCTTTGGCAGTTGCGTTACGTTGCGTTATCTTATCGTCGTCACAGTAAATTTTGTGTCATCAGTGATCGAAACTTTTGCCAATCGTGATCATATTGTATGTGTACATTGTTTGGATTGTGAATGGGCACCTGAGATCTAAAAGTGAAAAAAAAAATTGTGAAGAATAAATATGTTTTGTCTTGTGAAACAAGTTGGTTGTTTTCATTGGAGAGATATGGATGGTAGTGCAATGTATTGTCTTGAAAGCGAATGTATTATGTGGTGTTGTCTTGTCAGTTTTGTTGTTTTAAATGTAGCTCTTGACGGGGATCCGTGAAAGTAGAATGGTAGAGCGTTGGACTTTTAATGCTCCGGTCGTGAGTTCGAATCCCGGCTGGGGCCAAATATTTGTGCTGGACTTTTTCTCGTTTCCCCGTCTTTGATGTCACCCATACGTGGGGAAAAGGACGTTAAACACCCACCCACCCACACCCCCTAGACCTCCGGTAAATTGTTGTGTTGCTTGCCCAAAACACACGCACTCGCGCACGCACGCACGCACGCACGCACGCACACACACACACACCTGACATACACTGACACGCGCAGGCAGCCTTCCATCAAAGATTATGTACTATTAGCGTACCATAATCTTTGCTTTCACTCTGTCTACGCGGTGGTGGTGGCGGTGATGGTGGTGGTCGTGTGTTCGTGTGTGTGTGTGTGTGTGTGTGTGTGTGTGTGTGTGTGTGTGTGTGTGTGTGTGTGTGTGACACAATTCTCTCTCTCTCTCTCTCTCTCTCTCTCTCTCTCTCTCTCTCGGGGAGCCGGCCGGAGTGGCCGAATGGTAGAGCACTGGACTCTCAGTGCTCGGGTCGTGAGTTCGAAATATTTGTGCTGGCCTTTTTTTCTCGTTGCTCCGTCTTTCATATCACCCTTATGTGGTGGAAAATGACGTTAAACTCCCAACCCCCCCCCCCCCCCTCTCTCTCTCTCTCTCTGGGTGTTTGCTGACATATTATTAGACCTACAAGTACAGAAGAAGTGTTCTCTGTTAGATGAGTGTTCCGCGTTTCTGGACGGCCCGGTCCCAGGGCAACTGACCCTGTCCATCAAGACCCCACCCCAGAGACAATCCTGTTCATTAGGCAGCAGATGGAGCAAGGGAGGGAACCGTCGACGATCGGGGGGATCTTGCCAACGACGAAGGGAGAGAACTCTTGCACGTCGGAATTTTTTCGTGACTGCGGACCGACGATTACAGCCCCTTGCAAATAGCTGTCTCCACACACACACACACACACACACACACACACACACACACACACGAGGGTAAAGTAAAAAAAAAAAAAATGGCCCAAGTGGATTTAAACAAAAAAAAAATTAAAATTAATAAACATAAATTATAAAAACAAACAACGCAACAACCATAATATTTTACACATACAAACAAAAAACGTCAAGTATATTGTTAAAATAAAGAAAAGAAGGAAATTATCATTACCGTAAAGAAGCATATTTAAGGGGGGGGGGGGGGGGGGGGACAAAAAAACACAGCAACAACCAACACCTCCAATAGAAACGTGTATTGAGTGATATTCCAGTTTGAGGCCGAACATTTATGTATTTTATCATTTGGCAGGTTAGAGAGATATGCAAATTTGTTTTGTGGGCTTTTTTTTTTTTAATACACGAGAGAATTGCCTGTCACGAGCAGTCCGAAATCGTGACATTCATGCAATCTAGGGGACACAACTCATGATGATCTTGAGCACTGTTCGGCCCGCAAACTGAAAAAAAAAAAAAAAATCCACGGTTAAAGGGTGTTTCCTGCTTAGACACGAAGTTCATGTGAAACGTCTGCTTAATTTTTATTTTTATTTTTGCATGGCATTTTTTTGTGGCTGACCAGAGGTATACAGCGACACTGAATGATTTTTGTCTCCGCCTTGACTAAGCGGCCGACAATGTACTGATTCTACCACTGATACAAATAATGGATATTTTACTGTTGAACCATTGGATATTCTATACAACTTTTGGAGCGTCTGGGGCGGTCTTTCACCATGCAGTTCACTGGAGCGCATTTTTGTCTCTTGATTGACTAAGCCGACAATGTACTGATTCTACCACTGATACAAGTAATTGATATTTTACTGTAGAACCACTGGCTATTCTTCTATACAACTTTTGGAGCGAATAGGGCGGTCTGTAGCCATGCAGTTCATTGGAACGCATTCAGCCGTGGCGTGCATGAGACTGGAAAACTGCTGTCAAGTTGGATGGGAGGACAACTGATAAACCGGTGAGTGTTCATTTTCTCTGTTATAGCAGTTGTTGTCTCCCTTGTACCAGTCCTTCCTCCCAAGCATCCCATATAGGGACAGGGGAAGATAATCAAGCAAGTAGATAGCTAAGGGACAGTGTAGTTACCCTCCTTGTTTGCGGCTAGTAAAACGTGGACACAATTCCCATAATGATCATTGTTGTAAATGGAAATTATTGTAAATAATTAATTTTGTGTAAGGACCTCCATCATCTCATTCAACAAAGGCACTGACAAGCTGAAAGGCAACATGGTATATCATCCACATTTTGCAGACCAATTTCATCTTTTGATTTCTGCGGGTACACGTCACTAGAACTACCAAAGAAAACATTCCTAAGTCTGGCAAAATTCATTAGAAATAGCAAATTCGTCTAGTATGTCTTGTAGATAGATATGTTCGTAACTATGTTGACATGTTTCACCTTACACGAGTGTACTGTTGTTTTTGTTTGTTCTTTTGTAACATATACGATGTGCAGTTTGGACTGTTGTGATTTCTTCCGTCCTACATGTGTTTTTTGTAATTCTGTACGTATAAGAATCATGTGGTATGATGCATTACTTGACATTCCTCCATACCCCAAATGGGGAGAAAGGAATAAAATCTTTGAATCTTAGACGATCTACTTAACGGTTAACGGGTGGGGGGGGGGTTACTGAGAAATCGGGTGGAGTGCTTGTGGGCTTCTAGCGAGGAGATGCAATCTTGAACTGAACTGAATTTAATAATATATGTAACGGGTTTCCTCGACCTCGACGGGCCAGGCATTTCGCGACAAGGTCCAACGCCTCTGCTTGAACTTTATGTTCTCAACTGAACCGTGAACTTGCCCGCAGTCGCCCATTTTAATACACATAGAGATCGAATTTCACCTGACCCACAGAGGCGACTAAAGGAATCACTCGCCGTTAAAAATCGCAAGAAGCTGTTGAGGGAATTTTTGCTCTCCCATCACTTCCGCATGAACGGTCAGTGTAAGTTTACGGGCGGGCGCTAAAGGCGGTGGACCTTTGTTGAGTTCACGCTACCTGCTCTCCCGTGGAGCTTTTAAACCAGCATGGGGTGTCAGGGGCAGCGGGCAGAGTTAGAACCCGTACAATGACTTGCTGATGGTAATGGCATCTATTTCTCAGCTGAAACTACACAGGGTGAGGGTTCCTTCCTTCGGTTCGCGAGTTTTTAGTGTCTCCGAATCTGTGGGTTGACTTTTTTTTTTTTTTTTTTGGTGCTATTGACAGGGAATATCAGTGCGTGCGTGCGTGCGTGTGTGTGTGCGTGTGTGTGCCGGTGTGTGTGTGTGTGTGTGTGTGTGTGTGTGTGTGTGGTTCTTTTGCCTTTTTCCACGCAACGAGGTAAAGACTGACTTTCATGTAACATGAGGAAAAAAAAAAAGTTGCCGCTGGAGTGCCCTGTGACAAACGAAAAGAATAACGCCCCGTTTAAATGCGCGTGCATTCTCTCTGACATGACTGTCAGGTTCTTACAGTCTATTTCCATGCCACCGGAACCGAGGACCCTGGAAGGTAGGATACCAAGACGTCTTCACTGAGTCACTTCTGTTTCCTCAAAGAGGAAGGTTCACCGCCGACTTTTCGCTTTAATCCACTGAGACAGGTCACAGCCCCAGAACAACTTGTGCCGGGGGGCATATGGGAGCTATTCCGGGGCCGCCCCCCCCCCCCAAAAAAAAAAAAATAAAAAATAAAAAATAAAAACTGATTTTTGCCTCTTATTGAATTCAGTCCTAATAGAGGGAAAAATGGCAATCTTGGGCTGTTTGTTGGCTTTGTAAAATTTAATAAGTGTTATGCTAGGTAATAAGGAAAACAGTGAAATGAGCATGGCCGCATGTGGGCTATTTGTATGCATGCGCGGCTGGAGCGAGACGCTAGCAAACAACAGTGGAGTGAGGGGTTGGGGTCGCTCTGGCATTACAAAATTTAATAATCTGAATATTGTAACTTTTTAAAATCGTATGCTTGTACATTTTTGGGTAATTTCTGATCCATTTGGACGGTGTTGCGTACAACATTCTTTTTTCAATAGGAAAATGTAGCGTTTTCTTTGATATAAGAATCTCAGTGTGTATCGTAATCTAAACGAAACCGACCGGCTGCACTGTGGGCGGGTTAGGGTGAATGTAGAGGCCGGACGTAGGAGACAGCTGTCCTCGTTAGCTCGGGGGTATAGCCAGCCAGCCAACTGTGCCAGCTGCTGTCCACTGACGAGTCTTGTCTCGAGTTTACATCAACACCTGCACTGTTATTTTCTTCAGTCCAGCCATTTTCTCGCCTTTCACGGGAGCTTGAAAAAGAAACAGCGCCCCCGCCCATCTTTTTTCTCCTCGCCTTTTCATCAGCTTTCGCCTTATTCTGTTTCTCTCCTTATTGGACATCATTAAACGGTTCGTGGCTTTCATTCGTAGACGCCTCCAGCGGTACAGAAATGACTCCAAATTGCCTGTAAAAGGTTGATCGCGAGGAAAATGGATACTTCAGCCGCCGGCCGGACTACGACTCTGAAAAAGGTGAGGGTGGCAGGAAACCTCCCGCCGGACAGTGTACAAAGTGAAGGCCGGTGGTTAACTCTTGTATAGTGGCCTGTGGTAACTCGATAGGAGCCCGAAGCAGACTAAAGAAAACATCGCGTCGTACAAGCAGTGTCACCGCTTTTATATAAAATGGTCATGTGTATGATAGTTTTCCGAATTACCCTAACTTTATACCTTACACCCACGCTATATTTTGACACTGTTAATTACTTGAAAAGATTAAAAAAATCTATCTTTTCATGTGGAATAAATGAAAACTGGAGAGAGAGAGAGAGAGAGAGAGGGGGGGTAAATGAAAGAATGAAACTTCATTTTCCAACGGTTGGGGCAGTTAACTTAAAACATGTTGTCGAATCATTTTTCATACCTGTCGACACCACAAACAAAAGATTCTATTAAGTTGAGAGAGAGAGAGAGAGAGAGAGAGAGAGAGAGAGGATAAATGAATGAATGAAAACTTTATTTTCCAGCGCTTGGGCCGCAGTTAACTTAAAACATGTTGTCGGGTCATTTTTCGTACCTGTCGACACCACAGAAAATTTCTATTAAGTTGAGAGAGAGAGAGAGAGAGAGAGAGAGATTCCCCGTTACCACAACAGCTAACTGCAAATACCATGCTGCTACTCTAACCACCACCATCAGCACAATCCCCAGAAAGATAAGATCGAGTCAAGAGGTACCCGCCACTCCCACATGTCGCCAGAAGCTGAATCAGCCATCCGAAGAGGGCTGGGAACAAGGAAGCAACCGAGAGTCTGAAAGGGCAAACCCCTCTAGTTCTTGACCGCTTGTTTGCCTGGTTCTCTGCAAAGTCCTCCAGACCACTTACTCTGCTTGTTATACCACTCGTAAGTAGCGGTCCTGGGGGGTTAGAGCACAAGGACTTGCATGGTAGGTAAGAAACCTGATGGAGCACCTTTTCATCCGCGGTAAGGGGTGTTGTTGAGATTATTTGTCGAGTCTTGCGGGCAACAGCCCCTCACTTAGCAAAAACTGGCTTTGGACATACTGTCACGGTGCTAGTTTCTTACGGGATGGCCCGGAGGGAGCAAGGTATCATTTGACTCAGTCTTCAGTTCAGTTCTCTTTTGGGCTGGGAAGGAACTTGTGATCGGAAGTGTGTTCGAGTCGTGATTTATCTCTTGACAGCCCAAGCAAAACATTGTAATTTTACTTGAAATCTTCAGATCAGTAGGGGGAGCCGGGGTGGTCGAATGGTAGAGCGTTGGACTTCTAATGCTCGGGTCGTGAGTTCGTATCCCGGCTGGGGCCAAATACTTGTGCTGGCTTTTTCATCGTTGCCCCGTCTTTGACTCACCCTATGTGGTGGAAAAGGACGTTAAACCCCCAAACACCCACCCACCTTTCAGATCAGTAGGAGCCACTTCAAGCCATTATTATGTAATATGCAGCAGTCTCGGGCCTAGCAGGGAAGGCCAACGCCTCGCGTAACAGTGGCTTGAAGTGGCTCCTACTGGTGGCTTGTTCTTTTTGGTTTTACCATATAGAAGTTGGGGTCGGGATCTGAAGAGTTATAAGACTTATTGCCATGAGCTTGGTGTGCTTTTGATCTGCTGCATTACTGTACACCCATGGTGGTAGTAACGGTGTGTGTGTGTGTGGCGGCGGGAGGGGGGGGGGGGGGGGGCTAAGTGTGTGTTTGGTGAGGGTAGTCCGGATTTTCTTGTTGTTGTTTTCGTTGCTGCCTTTAAGTTTATGGCAATCTTGATTTCTGACTGTTCCTTCGAGCACTGTGTATTTTGTTTAATAAGCTAAGCGATTTTTTTTCTGACTTCCTCCATCTGTGATGGTTTTTGGTATCTTCTTTTTTATTTTGATGCGATTTGGGGATCTGCTGTATCTGCTCTGTGTGTGTGTGTGTGTGTGTGTGTGTGTGTGTGTGTGTGTGATTTTGATGTGATTTGGGGATCTGCTGTATCTGCTCTTTGTGTGTGTGTGTGTGTGTGTGTGTGTGTGTGTGTGTGTGTGTGTGTGTGTGTGTGTGTGTGTGTGTGTGTGTGTGTGTGTGTGAGAGAGAGAGAATGTGAATGTTCGTGGTGTATGTTTGTGGTGTATGGGTGCTCTTAATTTTTTTTTTTTTAAAGAAATTATTTTATCCGTTGGTTGTTTGTTTTCGGTTTTTGTTTTATGGTGGCTTACAATTTCCCTTTTGGGGATTAATAAAGTATAGCAGGCTTGATTTGATTTGACTGATTTAACAAACACTATATAAAACTATAAGGAATTCGCCGTTTCAGTCAGACTCCTCGTTGACAAATAATGAACTTTCCCTCTTATACCTCATCTTCAAACCAATATTGCTGTCGTGTGTGTGTGTGTGTGTGTGTGTGTGTGTGTGTGTGTGTGTGTGTGTGTGTGTGTGTGTGTGTGTGTGAGAGAGAGAGAGAGAGAGAGAGAGAGAGATTTTTTTTTTTTACCAACCTCCTCTCTTTCCCAAGGCTGATGCGCAGACAGGAGAAATTGCAGCGATGTCCTGAAACTGACTGCGGGGAGACGTCCCTCTCCTGAGTCTCATTATATACTTGGACGTCAGTCCCGGCGTCACCAGTGACGTCCCAGAACAGGGACAATGTCATCTGGTCCCACTGAGACCATTCTACGTCTCCAGAGCCAGTAACTGGACCTCTCCCGCTCTGTTCGCTGTGGATGGAGAGGAGTCATTGGCTCTGACAGCGAAGAATGACTTGGGAACTTGCAACAGACATGGTGGTCTGGCTGAAAGCTTGGAGAAGAGGCCTGCTGCTGTTGTTGCTGTTGTTGTTGTTGATGATGTTGTTTTTCGGAGACCTTCGGAGCAATTAATAACAATAATAGCAAAATGTGTCTAGACAATTTTTTTTTTTTTTTTTGGTTCATTCTAGCCCAGGAAAGCGTTTAATTTAATGACATTTCGTCTTCATATATTTCTTGCTATGTCCTTGTTGGTATGGAACAGAATTAATTTTCCAAACTGAGATTGCTCGTCCCGTTGACAGCATACGCGTAGATTTTGACAAGAGTAAAGAAGTAGGCCTCTGACAATTCTACGTACTATGTGAATTATTCTACGGGTAAAAGCTCTGTTCTGAGTAAAAAGAAAAAGGAAAAAATAGATTCCTTGAAAATGCCAAAATTGTTAATTTCTTTTAACAAACTGTTTCAGCTACTCCTTGAAGACATGCACACCATTTTTTTTTAAATTTTTTTTTAACGTTATTAGTGAGGCTGGGGCTGATTTTGTTTTCTAATTTCAACTGCTATAATTATTTAAAAACTCTCATTGTCAGTTAGCGTGCCATAAAGTCTGGGTAGGTTGTATTTTTTAATCATAAGAAAATCGGGTAACATTTTTCCCTTTGAATAGATTCTAATGAACTTCTTTTTTTTCAAGGGATGAGCCGTGGTATAATAGGTAGCGCGTCGGATTTAGCCGCTGCGCTACTGAACGGCCGTCACCAATGTCATGGCAATGAAGCGTGGGTTCGAGCCCAGGTCGAGCTTGTGATATGTGATACCAGTTTTTCCTGACTGCCGGGCTGCCATCGGGGGTTTCTCTCCGGGTTATCCAGCTTTCCTCTCCCAGCAAAAATTGTAAAAAAAAAAAAAAAAAAAAAAAAAAGGATAGGTATTGGGTGGCGCTGCACCGCGGCGACGCGCTTACCCCGGAGGAAGCAGCCCGAATTTCCCGAAAGGGATAGTAAAG
>JACVVK020000671.1:10000-55000 GCA_018292915.2 Batillaria attramentaria | reverse complement strand
CACGAGAGAGTGTCATAATTGGCAGGAGTATGTTACTTGCCTAGTGCGAGTGGTGCGGTGCTGCGGCGGTTCTGCATTCCCGGCCTCCGTCGGCAGTTTATTTTATCAGTTGTCGTAAAGGAAATGGACAATATCAAGAACCCAGACAATCATTTTTTTTTTTTTTTTGGGAACGAGACGCTTCAGTGTCACGGTCTCTCACGCTAATGTTGTCACAGTTTTACTGATTTTCCGTGTGTGTGTGTGTGTGTGTGTGTGTGTGTGTGTGTGTGTGTGTGTGTGTGTGTGTGTGTTCTCTCTGTCTGTGTGTGTGTTCTCTCTGTGTGTGTGTGCGCGCGCGCGCGCGCGCGCGCGTGTGTGTGTGTGTGTGTGTGTGTGTGTGTGTGTGTGTGTGTCTCTCTCTCTCTCTCTCTCTCTCTCTCTCTCTCTCTCTCTCAGTGTCTCTCTCTCTCTCTCTCTGTACTTCGGCCGATCTAGGTCAGTATAGGTAGATAGGTAGTCCCCCCCCCCCCCCGAACAGGAAAGTCACTGAACTGCCATCACAGCTGTCACGGCAAAGCGTGTGTTCGATCCTAAGTCAAGCTGTTACACCGGTTTTTCCTGACTCCCCGGCTGCTCAACGGCGGTTTCTCTACGGGTCCTCCGGCTTTCGTTCCCGAGGAAAAAAAAAAAATCAAGTCAGGTAGGAGGTTTGGGTGGCTCTGCACTGCGTCGACGCGCACCCTCAAGGGAAGCAACCCAAACTATGATTTTACGAAAAGGGACAATACATGAAATTTTAAAATGGCCTGTGACTAGCTGTACGAAACTGTCACGAGGTTCAAAGAGATGGCCAGCATGCACAGAATTAAACCAACAAACCTCAACAACAACAACAACAACAACAACAAAACAGGCGTTACACACTCTTCGCTAATTGTTCTCCCTGGCACTGGTCAGCGTTGAGCCGTGCTCCTCATTCTCCGTGCACAGACCGCCATCATCCTCTCCTTTAGTTCGTGCGCAAAGGGCCGGAAACAATCTCTTGTCTCACTGAGAATGGTCGTAGTGGCCTCAGCCAGCATCGGTCGTAATGCCGGGCAGATCGACGTTATCGGCTGAATGGAAAGTAAGAGCCATTAGCTGGGCGCCGAGTTTAAATGACAGGTACGTCGTGTTGAGGGCGTGTGTGGGTTGATCAGAAGAGCGATAAGAGCTTCACTGACATCAGCTTACAAGCTAATGTCGTCAAGTCCACTCTTAGCTACGGGGCGGTCGGTGGTCTAAATGACGAGATGCGTTCTTTTTTTGTGCCGTAGCTACCGAACTGTGAGTGGTTGGTTCGTTTTGTTGGTTCGTTTTGTTTTGTCCCTTTGGCGTAAGGACACAAATTGACCGTGGGGTCATGTTTGGTGTTTATTTGAGGTACCCTGTTTGGCAAGTGTGCTAGTCTGTAGTGATTTTTTTTGTCATGATAAGCGTGATTTTCGTGATTTTTGTGTTATGGTGCATGGCAGGCGGTCACAAAAAGAGGGAAGCTGCCAGTGAAGCTGGGACATTTTGCACAGAGGTGGGACACAAGTGAGGCAAGCGGACTTGTGTGAACTGCCTCGCTGGCTTAAACAGAAAATAGACGTGCATTACTCCAGTTAGGCCTGAGCGGAACGGAGACATTCCATTTTTTTTACACCCCTGTCAGATGCGTGCCTTTGAATGGTCTGTTCATGGTAAGCATTGAAGCATTTTTAGGGGTGACTATGATGCTTGAGGTTAACAGGGAATCTATAGGCAGTTTGAGGCCCTGTGTATTTGTGTCCTTCGCCCTGTCTGAACGACTGACCTCTTTGTGGGTGCAGGAACGATCTGTTCTGCCGAGTGTCCGGACAGCAATCACTGATCGATTGACTGTACCAAGGGACGTACCTACGTCATCCGCACCTCCGGGCTGTCTCCCCGACAAGAGTATCATACCCAAGAGTCAACATCAGCCTCATGAAGCGCAGAGCGGCGGCATCTCAGGATATTTCTCAGGGGATCTTCTAGGGGTGGAGCTTGACTCATCTTGGTGGAGCACGGGCCGCCTTGGCACAGGCAGATGATGACTGTCGACCGGGCAGCGTGTATGTTGATGGTGATGATGATGTATTGTAATACTCCGAAAAAGAGCAAAACAAACAAACAAACAAAAAACAAAACAAAAAACACGTGGAGGAGTGGGATGGAAAAGTGTGAAGGTGAAACAAGAAAATGGAGGGGGAGGGGGGAGTCTCCATCAGAACTTTGAAAAAAAAAAGGGTCTTCAGGTGGCTCCTGGAAGACTCGATGGAGGTGCTGGATTTCAGAGATGGCGGCAGGGCATTCCGTAGACCAGGGGCAATAATAATAAAAATAATAATAATGAACATTGTGTAGGCGCGTTACCCAGTTTCATGAATCCGCTCAAAGCACCGCAAACTAAACCCAACACGCACGCTCACCTGAATCACACACATTCTCTCACACACACTGCACATAAACACATTACAATCACGTGGTGCGAAGTGTCAGCTCAGCTATTTAAATTTCGGAATTTAGAAGCACTTGAAGGAGCGAGCCCCAAGGCGCTTCTTTGTGGTGTTGTCATGAAGCAGGCAGGACTGAGTTGAGGAACGAAGAGTGCGGGATGGAGTATATAAAGGGATGAACTCAGACAGATACTGCGGGAATTTTCCGTGAACACAGGAGAAAACAAGAGACAGAAGTTTGTGGTTAGTGCCAGTGGATGTGCAAGGCAACATGGGTTTTTTCTGTTTCTGTAATTGGGAAGGTGGACGGGGAAAAGGAGAGCCCTGGGATTAAGGGTTAGTGGTGGTGGTGGTGGTGAAGGGGGCGGGGTGGGGGGGGGGCTGTGTCTCGGGAAGTCCCTCGGGTAGAGAAACATTGTCCACCATGTATGAGCCGCGGCAGCCAGGCTGGCAGAGCGAAGGGCTTGTTGGTGTTAGGGCCATGAGATCTAATCTCGGTTGGGAACTTGAAATTAATGTTGTGCTGGCTTTCTCTTCCTTGCCCCGTCTTTAACATCACCCCTACATTGTGGAAAAAAACAAAACAAACAAACCCAACAACATAAAGTGGCCGGCCATATGTCCAAAGTGGCCGGCCAAACACTGGCGCAGTACAGAGACTTGGTGCAGCGTGGCACTTACTCTTGGTTATGTTACCGTTTGCTACAGGCTTTGTGAAGGCTTGCTGAGGAAAATACTAATGCCTGTTACTGTTAATTATAGGGCGAGCTCCTACCGTTCTTGTCGTGAACGAAAGTGCTGGTAACAAGAATAAGTAAAGTGCTGGTACAATGGGTTTGAAGTAAGATCCCTGCAACGGGGTACAATGGGTGGAAAAGTCAGAGTTACCCCCCCCCCCCACACCCGTTTTAATAGCTGAATAAAATGATTGCAATAAAAGAGAGAGAGAGAGAGAGAGAGAGAGAGAGAGTGTGTGTGTGTGTGTGTGTGTGTGTGTGTGTGTGTGTGTGTGTGTGTGTGTGTGTGTGTGTGTGTGTGTGTGTGTGTGTGTGTGTGTGTGTGTGTGTGTGTGTGTGTGTGTGTAGCATTAGCAACGACAAGAATGAAAACTGGACCACTGGACCAATGTCTTTTACCGTTGACAAATAAAGTTTCATTTCATTTCATTTCTCTCTCTCTCTCTCTCTCTCTCTCTTTCTCTCTCTTATTTTACTTTTTTTTTTACCCTGGCACGTACAATAGCAGGACAGCCTGTAAGATAGGCAGCAATGCCTCAGTGCTCTATCCTGAAACAAACAAACAAACAAACAAACAAAAACACAAACAAACAAACAAAAACAATCGTTTCATCATCATCATCATCATTCTTCTCTCTCTCTCTCTCTCTGTGCGTGCGTGCGTGTGTGTGTGTGTGTGTGTGTGTGTGTGTGTGTGTGTGTGTGTGTGTGTGTGTGTGTGTGTGTGTGTGTGTGTGTGTGTGTGTGTGTGTGTGTGTGTGTGTGCTGTAAGTATTGGTATTGCCATTTCTCTTGCATTCTGGTTGGCTTAATGTTCTGTAATCCGTGCGCAGGAACACCTTTGACAAGCTAAATTCCACCGGCCTGCGTAATCTCGTTTGGAAGGAAAGTCAGTATCCGGTAAAACAAGCGCGCGTGACAAAAACCTTTCTACAGTCATATGAAAAAAAAGCCGGCGCGTAAGTGCTTATAGAATTCATTGTGCTGAGGTCCTCTCTTTCCCGAGGACTGTAGCTTTCCCGATGGGTCTCTGTGCACAACGCGCCTAGTTGTTCTCAAGCACAGCTGATCCTCGCTCTCATTACAGGCAACAACCCACTTGACTCTCGCAGAAGAATGCGTGTCAGCAACGAAGAAAACTTGTCGAACTACACTCAGAGACGATTTACATGCAAACTTATTTCACTCCAGAACAATGCTGACACAAAGAAGGGCGGATTTAGGGTTTTGGCGTGCGGATTAGGGTCTCCCCATGTTTTTCGAACAGGGGGAAAAAAGGGGGGTAGCAAAGGCTTGCACAAAACCAGATCCCTCGCCCTAATCCTATTTTGACGCGAAAGGTGTGAAATACAAGTTATTTAGATCCAACGGGGTCTGGAAAGGTTTTTAATTAATCACACGAGAGCTGTCAAAACAGGCATGAACTCGAGCGGGCTTGAGTAGCCGGATCAGGGTCACAGGCACAGGTATTGTTGCGCGCTTCGTTCCACAGTCATTATAAGAAAATAAGTCTTAGAGACAAGGGCAGATAGGAAGTTGCGGATGCCTGTGGTTCAATCAGCTCTCGTGAATGTGTGTGGTAGTATGAGTTTTGACACGTGCCGACCGGTGAAAATCATAGAAAAAGAGTTTTTGTTGTTAGTTGCTCGGGTGTTTTCGAGAGGGGTGGAGCGGGGTTAATGCTGGAAATGAGGGGTGAAGGGGCGGGTGGGTGACAAAAAACAACAACAAACATACTTTGTTCTTTCATTCTTTCCTTACGTAAGAAAACGATCAACACTGGCATATAACAAGACATTTTTTTAATTCGTATCACACAAAAGCAGCCTTTGAACAAATACAACACCAGTTTGAGCTGGACAAATGAAGCTCACAAAATACACTCAAAGCATCAATATAGCCATTGAATCACTGAAACACAGGCGAGCTCCTCGTTCTTGTAGTGCGGTACATGATTATCGACATTATCGTAGAGGGAATAAAACGATTACACCGTAGATTTCATTTCACTCTCGCAGTCACTCGGAGACACAATCATACACTTCAGAAACGTGAACACACCAAGTATAGTACAGTTCAGTTTTGTCAACAGTAAAAGAACAGTTTAAAAAAAAAATCACGTCAGGTTAAAGATTTCAATAGTTGTTTTCTGTACAAATTGAAAGGGTTTGTCTACATTGTACAACAACTACACACCATACATCTTGTATTGGCGTAGTCCATGTGTTGAAGTAATCTTTCCTTTACCCCACAATCTTCATAACTCGTTCTGTACAGATGACGTATGTGAGCATTTCTACAACTACTTAGAAAAAAAAAGTCAATATTCTATGGATATCTCACAAGTGTAGCTCGTGATATCGCCCGACAGCAATAGTTCGTAATAGAAAATCAAAATCGACGAGATAAAAGACAAATGGTCTTCCTGGATTGTTTTCTTCCACTGTTTAAACTTCATTGAAACGCCACTCTCCTCTACACCCCCCCCCCTCCCCCTTCTCCTAGACCGTCTCCTTCCCATACAGAACCTTACCCCATTCTCTTCCAAACACCCTTCCTTTCCTCTCCCCTGTCCCCCACCATACAAAACCGTGGTATGTGTGTTTCGTGAAGATTTTCTGCTTCTCTTTCTGTACAATTCTCTTACAAAAATATTTTAGCTCCGAAGCTAGATACAAAAATAGTGCCTATAATTTTAAGAGAGAGAGAGAGAGAGAGAGAGAGAGAGAGGTTTTTATGTACAAAATAAACATATTGCACTTAAATATACTCCACTTCATGCGATACTTAACATAAGCACGGGTCCACAACAATCCACAATGGTTGTCTGCGATGTCAAATATGAAACGACCACATTCTGCGGAAAACAAGATTGAAATCAACTGTCGAAACTTCGTCAAAATGACAAAGTCCCTCGATCAAAAATTTCACACAGAAACGCCCCCGAACAGGCGAACACCATCCTCTGTCGCGTATTGTAGCGTCAGTGCAGACTGCAATCATGTTTTTAAAACCAATATTTCATTCGTTTCGTTGCAAGACGAGATCGTAAAACGTACAACATAAAACTATGAGTGAAAAAAATCCGCCATCGAAAAGATCGGTTTCCATCCACAAAATATCGAGGCCTAGTCGTCAAACAAATCAAACACGATGTCAAAACGGCCACAAGCTCTGCAAAATGTCTGGGGAAAATCAAGCACGCTTGACATTACAAGCGGTGATCTGGAAGAAGACAAAAAAAAGTAACAACAAATTACACTGGCAGTGATTAAAAAAATCCATGTATGGTACACAGGCTTTTTTGTTTTGTTTTGAGAAGCTCGGAAAATGAACAGAACTAGATAAAAGAAAAAGGCGCACCAGATCAAGGCTGACTGTAGAGATAAGGCGCATGGTGACCGTAGCTGTTCGTGTTAGCCGAGTTGGTGGTGCTTGGTGTTTGGGGGTTTAACGTCCTTTTCCACCGCATATGGGTGATATCAAAGACGGGGCAACGATGAAAAAGCCAGCACAAATATTTGGCTCCAGCCGGGATACGAACTCACGACCCGAGCATTGGAAGTCCAACGCTCTACCATTCGGCCACCCGGCTCCCCCGTGTTAGCCGAATGGTAAACAGTGCTGGGGTGTACGTTTCTTTTATACAAATTCTGTTTGATTTTCTTCCAAGATAAGCAATAGCCACAAAGATCGTGTCGTTTTTTAACCAGCAAATGTCACAGGGAGACACAAAAATATAGTTTAAAGGGAAGTCCGCGTCAGTCATGAGCACGTGCAAGTCAAATCTCGATCCAGAATAATCAATGATAGATAAAATCATGTTTTTTTTTGTTTTTTTTTAAACCAGCATATTTCACAAAAAGACAAATATAATTGTTCAGTGGGTCAGTCGCGTGCCAGTCTGATCTGCGTTTACATAACGCGTTACGTTCCAGTTCGTGCATAAGTTATGTAATATAATTGTTCAGTGGGTCAGTCGCGTGCCAGTCTGATCTGCGTTTACATAACGCGTTACGTTCCAGTTCGTGCATAAGTTATGTTTTAGCTATTTCGATGATCCCTCTAGCTTCAGAAACAACAATGACTTAGAATTTCGAGAATTGAAGGAAACACACACACACAAGGAATGATACAAATCAATGTTCTGTCCAAACACACGATGTTAAGACATGAAAGTGTGTTTTTACTTATGAAGCCCCAACATGAACGTACTTTACACACAGCCAAATAACCGCTACGTGCCCAACACAATATTATAGGGTATTCTTGGTGTCACAACCACATTATGCATTTATTAAAACAATAAAAAGCCTGCGTCCAAATGACATCTGAATGTGTGTAGAATTGTACTAGGAGGATAGTTATCAGTTTGTAATCTTCACAGCAAAACTCCAGTCTTTTTACTTTGAACTCTGTTTTAGCCAGTGTTTGAGTGTAGTTACTTTGTTGGTTGTCAGAGGTCTTTTTTAATTTTTGAGTTCTGTCTCACATACTATACTATAGTACATTATCCCTAGTCAAAGGCGATGTGCATGTCAACGGACCTTTCCGAAGTTGACATTTGTAGTCAATCAAACGATACGTCAAATTTCGCTGCAACTTTAAGGCCCCACAAGCTTTCACACAGCAACAAAGAAACCGCTCATATGTATACATAGCATATAGCTTGTACTGTGAACGCTATTGAAACAAAACGCATCTGACAGATGGGCAGCAAACACAAGTCATAGTCGCTACAAGGAAAGGAAACGACACGACACAGCTTGTGCGCCACAGCAACAGTAACTACGGGCTCCTGGAATTGTCAGTTGCTGTGATAATCTATCATTCTATGATGTCCAAAGAGTACCATAAAAAAGGTATGCACTTTTCGTGCGCGAAAAGAAACCCAAAATGTAATTTGAGTTTGTGATTTCATGTGTCATCCCTGATCACAGGAGGCAATAATTATCGAATCTTGGTAAATAACACAACATTATCAAAATACCAAAAACATCAACAAAAAAACCCCAAGACAATCCGGCTGTTAAAGTGCCTCTAAACGTCCATTCAGAAAAGATGTAAACTGTTAAGTTGCGGAAGATCATAAACAGGACCCAGATAAAAAAAGGACTATTTTTATGTTCTCGACATAACAGGCCGAAAATCAACAGCAGGTAAATGAAATTTGGTATTGATTTCTTTGACTTATTTGTTCATTTGAGGATAAAACCTCTTTAGTTCTTCCAGATCATAAGGCGTGATGTCGAAAATTGGGAAGCGAGAACAAAGCAAGGATAAAACGCGGCTTCCAGTTGGGGGTCGAACTCATGACACGAAACAACAGCATGAGAGATTTAGACCCTGCAGGCAGTCTCACAGATGGTGAGGTAAAAGTACCTTTCGGAAGTACATGATTTTTCGTACGAGGACAAATGGGAAAAGGATGTTCAAAGTGAACAACCGTTCAGCAATGCTACTCAGCTATGCTCCTCACACGCCGAGACTAAACCCTAACGTGTAACAATAAACATTATAAAATGTTCTACGTGCGATAAGCCTGTAAGCACACTGGGCGTAAATGTTGCAGAGCAGCCCACAAGTATTCAATTAAAAAACACTAAATAAGCATGGGACTGTAAAGACATTTATAATCATCTCTCTGACTGAACAAATGAACATCGTAAAACCGAAAACAACAACAACAACAACAACAAACCAAACAAACAAGGTACTGTGGTTGTGTAAAGTCGGGATTTCACAATCAAAAGTGCAACCAGTTTTGTTTTCACGACTTCATGACTGTTCACATTTATACAGCTCATCTGAAAGGGGAAACAAAGACACTTGTACGATACGCTTATAGAGAAAATCCTTGATTTGTCGTCAATATGAATGTTTCTACGAGTGCCTCATTCATGTGTTGTCAGGTGCATATTAGCCTGTATGGAACTTGGAAGGTTTGTAGACTGGAGTCTGAACTCATGCCAGGTATCAATAAATTGGACAATGTCACGCTGGAAGCACAAAACGGGACGGGGAGGGGGAGGGGTACGGACAGACAAGCCTGAAGATAACTTCATTACAAAAAAGTCAAGGACCACTTGTTTGCAAAAACGAATCGAAAAACAAAAAAACAAAAAAACAAAAAACCCAAAAAAAACCTACAATTCAAGCCTCATTGTGCTTCAGGTAAATAAAGTTTAATTTGTGTTGTTCACCGTCTCTAAACGTGTTTTCAATTTTGGGGTATTTTGAGCTAAGGAATGCAACAAGTAAGCAGCATATAGAGTAAAAGATTCAGTCTGCCACAGGCATATTACCGCCATTTTGTTCGAACTTGCTGTAATGCGTTTCTGAGACGTTACGTTTACACGAATTTTGAGCATTTTATGTGAATTAAGCTGTGCCAAGGTGGACCCGAAGTACATAAACAAGATTGCTTTCAATGGACAGTCTGACTTCTTTTTAACACAACTGTGAAGTTTGAACGACTGATCGCGCTAATTCCGTCTTGCTAAATCGACTTGTATTTTGGAACAGTTTCGACCGTGTGTTCTACTTTGGTGATTAGTACAGCTCTTCATGCGATACGATGTTGTTTACACTTTGCGCGAGCGGTGGAACGTTCAAATTCACGTAATGCTCAGTCGCTGCGTTATCGAGTACGCTTCGGTTGGCTCAGTGCCAGCATTACAGAATCTGTCACTGTCCAAGTGTCTGAGTGGTGTCCTGATAGATACTACTCAGAACAATACGTGAGCATAAAAATGCTAGCATTAGCCTTTTATACAGCCTAGTGCCTTGCTCACTATGATGACTGTCTCACTCACTACAACACCTAGAACTTCAAGAAGGTCCTTGACTTCTCGCGACGAGTGCGCGAAACTAAAGATAAGCAACAGCCCTAAGACACCTAGGGTTGCCAGGCAGAAACGCCCTCTTTGGGTCCCGGGCGAAAGGGAAGTTATTTGTGTCTACTCGCGGGCCGGTTGGAGGGCGGAGTTACTGCCTTTCCTAACGTACTTTGAAAACCGTCATTAAAGGAAAAGGGTCCAAGCTCCACGGACTTGATAAACACCTATACCCTTTTCGCGGCTGGCATTAGAATTACTTACGCGCATACTGCCGCAATCGAGTGTAGAACAGACACTGAAGAAGGATCAACATTTCCGGGGCAATGAAAAGCAACCATCAGGCGCTGTTTGGTAAACTGCAACATTCCCGTTACTTGGTACGGAAGCCTGTTATGTATCATATTATCACAAAAAAACAAACGAAGAAACCAACCAAGAAACAAACAGCATAACGTCCTGTTGATATTGCGGCAAGCGTGTCGCTTCCATCAGAAATTTCTACGACTGGCTGACGTCAAAAATGACGTAATATATTGTAGTGAC
The DNA here is from genome assembly GCA_018292915.2 of Batillaria attramentaria. Taxonomy (NCBI): domain Eukaryota; kingdom Metazoa; phylum Mollusca; class Gastropoda; family Batillariidae; genus Batillaria; species Batillaria attramentaria. The sequence continues at coordinate 44,398 of JACVVK020000671.1, read as the reverse complement.
GTAATGAGGTTACAAGGAGTCAACGCTTTCCTTAATTACAGCCCTTAAACAACAAAATTTGGTACAGCAAATACCAAGCAGCAAACTTTCCTAGTAGGTATCCCGTCCAAGGTTACTAGGCGATCAATGACCTTACAGAGAACAAAATTTGGTTCTTGCAGCACACTTTTATCCTCAAGATTCACCGCACTAAACTTTCCAAAAAATTCCAGAATCAAGACAGCTTGTTGTGAAAAGCAGGACTGTGAAATATTTTTGAGGTAGCCTTCGCAAACAGACATAACACATGTGCATCGGCGAAGGTCTACTGTTCAAAGCGTGTGACAATACATGTAACACGCGTTGGTACCGATTAGCAAACAAACGATGAAAAAAATGAAGGCGGGGGAGGGTGGGGGGAATAGGCATTTTGTATTGTGGACAACGCTTCTCTGGTCGGAAGACAAACAAGGAAAAATGAGGACCACAGATGCCTTGTAGAACAAACCAAAAGCAACAATAAGGGATGAGACTATTTAAATATATAAAAAAAACATTATAGGCAAGGGATTTTTTTCCACAATCACAATTTTGTACGATTTTTGTCCGCATTCTTTTAAGCCTGTGCAACGAGTTTGACAGTCGGGGACAAAAAAAAATCAAAATTGAACAAAGAAACCTTTTTTCGGAAGACAACAAAAATCCTATGCAGAAAAAAGGTCTAGCAACTAATACGTTATGCAACACTACTTGAATGATATCTATCGCCCATTTCCAACATTTTGTTCCTTAATTAAACGTAATCATGGTCAGTTCTGCTGATATGTGCATACACAGCTCGCTTTGACTGCGACGCCACCACTATCTAAGCTCTGCCACAGTTGAAAAAAAAACTGACTAAAAGCGCCATTTATCTCCCGGTGTCCCTTTCTATGGATTTGGCATAATTATTAAAAATATGTTCACAACGCGCCAAAGATATTCAACAAACTCGACGATAATCAAACAAGGCTCACGTTTCCAGGTAACTACTTCGCCGTCAAAGCAGATGTGATCAGTTCTTGACCTGGTCCTTCGGTGACACCCGTGAAAACTGCTAGTTGTTGCGTGTGTCCCGTGCGGGGGAGACGTTCGTGCTGCTTAGCGAGTCAATCACGCAGCGCACGGATATTTGCGGGTCGACCTAGTTGCGCGAAGTTATTACCAACAGTGGCAGAGATTAGACGAGAGTCGAAATCAGTGCGTGCAGTGTGATACGTACAGTAGTGCGAATTCCAGTACTTGTATATAATTATATATGTGTGTGTGTATATACTGAAGAGGCATTGGCCCGCTGGAAGTAAGTTCCCATTTTGATCTTTACGCAACCAAAGCGGTAGTATTACTTCATTAACTTCTCTCAGCAGACAAAGGAAGACATAAATAAACTGGAGTCAACAGATTTGCGGGGTATAATTGGTTACAGGCATAATTATGTACGGATTGATTCATATTAGTTGCTAGGTGCGTTTGCTTGTTTCGAAAGCATACTTGTTTAATCTTCAATGTGGACATTCGAAACGGAATTTTTACCTCTGATTTTTTATTTTTATTTATTTATTTATATATTTATTTATTTATTTATTTATTTTTATTTTTATTTATTTATTTTTATTTATTTTATTTATTTATTTTTTTATTTATTTATTTTTTTTTGGGGGGGGGGGAGAAGGAGAAGGGGGGGTGTAATTTAGGGAAACCATGCCTTGTAAATATTTCCATTATGCCAATTTTGATATTTAGGTCCTTGGCAATACACGTACCACACTCAGTTTCGGGATTTCCGTTGTTCTTGGTTTTTGTTATCCTTATCAGGGTGTTTACAGAGTCTAAATGTGTGTGTGTGTGTGTGTGTGTGTGTGTGTGTGTGTGTGTGTGTGTGTGTGTGTGTGTGTGTGTGTGTGTGTTTAATTTAACAAATGACAAAGAGGCAAAACGTCAATTAAGTGAATTAAACCAACAATGAACAATCCTCATAGAATCTACTTCCTTTTCCTAAGCTACTGGCATTCAAACCGTCTTATGTGTTTCAACGTTATGAGTCCAGATTTTTTTTTTTGGAAGACTTTTCCCCCTCTGTAATAACTTGCCCAAAACACGCTTGGAAATATCTTCAGCATTTACGCTATGATAGCGAAGTGAGTGGAAGTATATATACGCTGCAGCCAGTATTCACGACTGTTTTTTTTTTTTCCCTGCGTCATTATGAGACACTGGACAATACGCTGTAAATTGTAAGAAGGAGATAAAAATCAAATTAACTGCACGTTGCGCCTGTGGACTTACCGTAATGGTAGGATCTGTGTGTGGGAACGGGGAAAAAGAAATGTATTTATTATGCATTTATTCGCCACGTAACTTTTTTCCGGTGCAAAGACATGGCGAAATGGAAGACTCGTGCCTCATTGGAAAATACCACCATAAGCGAAAATTCAGTCTGCGAAAGTCTTAATTTGGGACAATTTTAAAAAACCCAAAACAAACAAACAAATGAACAAACACCCTCCCCTCCCCCCTCAAAAAAAAAAAAAAAGAAAGAAAGAAACAACACCCCCCCCCCCCCCAAATAAATAAATAAATAAATAAATAAATAAATAAATAAAATAAAATAAAATAAAATAAAATAAAATACTAAAAACACCTGGCACTTTCCTCTTTTACACACAATACAGATAGATATTTAAAACGCTTGCCATGCCCTTTCCAATGATAAAACTGGGACAAACTACATCAGAGGTTACTACATAGAATGTATGAAGCAATAAGTGAACCGCATGATCTTCGTAATAAGCAATAAGTGAACCGCATGATCTTCGTAATAAAGCAACGGACCAGTCATATAGGAATATGTATATACAAAGACGTAGTCACACGTATTAACAGAGGCCATTTCGTGCTGTTTAACTGACAGTGCTCTGCTTATAACCGCACAAGCATACGATACAACGGTTGTTTTTTTTTTTTTTTTTTTTTTTGCAGATCCAGCCTTCCGAAAACTAATTTCAAAACACAAACATGAAAGAAAAATCCAGACTCCTTATCTGCGATGCCTCTCCCCGCCGCCTCAAAATCATTAGCGTCGGTTAACTTCAAATGAGTAAATTGTTACTAAACATGCGAGATAGCTTTTTTACTTCTACATTGTGACTTTTTGGGTGTGCAATAAGCAGCACAAAATGCTGGTATAGAAATGAGAGATATTCGCTTTTTTAAACAATACATTGTTTTACGGCGGGTAAGGATGCGTAGTCTGATACACAGTGTCAACATTTTGTCAGACTTGAAAATACAATTTTACGCATGATATTGTAAGCGATTTGGAGCTACAGCATAACGTAGACTAAAATCAGTCGAAAACGAACAAACAAAAGTCCTTAAAAGAAAACACAAGTGTTGGGCGCTCTAATCATAGAGCCTGAGAGGTGGGTGGAAGACATACGTAAATAATTAACTCAATATTCTGTGGTAAAACTTTCTGTGGACGTTTACAGATCAAGTCTGGGACAATCCCTCTGGGTGGACAACAAAAAGAAACACGACTACTACAGAACAGAACATGGGTTCATAATCGGTCTTCTATTGTTCTTAGGCGAAGCTGGAAGCATAAACTGGGGAAAATCTGCTTTTGACAGAAAACAAAATCTAGTCTTAAATTCTGGGGAGTTTGTTTGTTTGTTTGTTTGTTTGTTTGTTTGTATGTTTGTATTTGTTTTGTTTTCTTCGGGGGAAGGGGGGGGGGAGGGTCAGACCTCTTTCTTAAAAACAGTTTACGCAACAACAGAAAAAAAAGTCTCCAGAATTGACGTAATCCTGAAGCAATAAACGATCGATTCTGCCAACTCAAAACAGTACTGGACAACGCAGTCCGCTCCAGTTTGATGTATATCGTAAAATATTTGGAAGATGCACATTGCAGCCTGATTTCAGTCAAAATCCTATTCAAAAATGAAAGCAATACGGTTTTACATCCCGATTTGTCGGTCTGTCCATGTGGTCATCATTAATCCAGTTGACCATTAAATACATTGTCTACAGTAATGTTCCTTTTTGAGTGCGCGATGGATTTACTAGCACACAGCAGCTCTTCAAAATAAGATACTCGTATTCCTGCCGTCAGTGTTGCGGTTTCCAGTAGAAGTGACTGATGGTTCTTGATCCAGCGTACTTGGCGGTTAGATGACAGACACTGCCGCTGATGAGGTCTGTGAGAGTTGGGAAATTTTTCCCTCTGTGAGCACACTTCACTCGTCACTGTGGATCCAGTCTGTGGGAGTCGTTTATGGGCGTTTACACACTGACCTGAACGAAAACAAGAGAGAGAACAAAATGATTGTTAGTTCTGGCTTAACACTTCAGAGCGCGAGCGCGACCACCCCCCTGCCGTTTATACGATAAGACTGGTTAAAAACAGCAGGTCACTGCACACCAGTACGAGCCACTTCAATGCACTAGGGGTGGGCCTTTCCCGCTAGGCTCAAGACCGCTGCAGATTGCATAATAGTGGCTTGAAGTGGCTCCTAGTGATCCGAAGTTTTCAAGGAAAATTGCCATTTTTTGTGGGCTTTTAAGAGTTAATCAAGAACAACAACAGTTACAACAACAACGACAGAGCAATGTATACACGCCAGAAACCCGACACACGATCAGTTAGTTCTAGCAACACACATACACAAACATGATTTTAAGAACGGCAGCAACAACAATAACAACAACCGGTAAGCAACGTGTTTAGTGTTTAGCAGGGGGCTTAACTCTACTGTGACCGGGGCTGCCGCCGCCTCAACACTGCCCATGCCTAGCCCTGCCACCATGCAACTGCAGCAAACTGACGACACGTAAACACATCTCTTTTGCAAGCTTCACTGACGATATACGCACTTCACAATTCAGTTGTACGTAATGAAAAAAGAAAGAAAGAAAGAAAAAAAAAGATCGATGGAGAAATCAGTTTCGTTGCGCCGTGGGCGATGCGTGGCTGAACCTTTGATGACAGTGTCCCGTCACAAATTCTGAGTTAAACCTTTCTGCACTGACACTATCATCATGTCTGGCATGAACCGCTTAAGAAATGTGCTCAATTGTGACCAACAGTTGAACAGAAACCGTTTCTAAGGAAGTGATTTCAACTAGACCCATCTTTCGAATATACAAATAAAAAAACGATGTTAATGTTTCTGTCTGATTGTTAGGACTACAGGAGCGCGGCAAAGAGGACTGAAATTCTGTAACGACTAAGAACAGTCGTAGCTAGGGCAGAATCAGGTAAATAGAGCTTACATGATTAGTTCGAGTGGTTTACCACGAAAGAAACCACGAGATGCTTCAAATTTATTATTATTATTTGTGTTTTTTTTGTCGTATCTACCGAGCCTACGGCGAAATAACCGAACATGAAATGGACAGGGAACCAGAATGTGGACCAGGGAAACGTAATGGGGACTGAGGTTGTCGCAAGCGTTGGGATGGGGGTTGGGGGAGTTGGGGGCGGGGGAAGAGAAGTTGGGAGAGACGAGGGCACGGTAACGAAAGCTAGTCTACCAGCACCGCAATTATTTCCATGCCGTAAGTAAAACACGCCACAGGGGGGCCACACGGCTAGAAATTTGAATCCAGATTTCAAAGCTAATCGCCGTCCAACAAAAATACTTCATCCAGCTGAAGGCTGGAAGGACCCCGCAAAAAAAAAAAAAAAAAAAAAAAAAAATCTTCGCGTGTTGAAGGAGAAACTCTTGAGCGAGGCGCTCCAGCGAATTAGAGACCTTTTGGCCTTTAAGCCAAGTGACTGGAAATCCGATTTGGAGGAAGCTATCCCGTTGGATTGGGGCGTGAAACAAATCCTTTTCAGATATGACGGCATTGTGTGTGGCGTGCCAGAAACATGCCACAGCCAGATGGCTGTTCTCAGTGGTGCCAGTACCATCTGCCAAGAGCTCTACTTGTCCATTGATTTTTTTCTACCCCCCCCCCCCCCCGAATTGTCGTCCCCCCTCCTCTCCTTCCCCCATTAACATTCCCTTCCTCTGTCCCCCCCCCTTCCAACCCCCGCCCCCCCCCCTCCTTTTTCTTCTTCTCCGTTTTCTTTCTTTCTTTCTTTCTTTCTTTCTTTCTTTCTTTCTTTCTTTCTTTCTTTCTTTCTTTCTTTCCTTCCTTCCTTCCTTCCTTCCTTCCTTCCTCTCTCATTGTGACTGGAAAGACAATTTTCCAGTGCGTTGGTATCCAAGCGCTTGCCGTTAACTGTTTTGTACTTTGGACATGATCTGGTTACTAGATGTTACTATAACCCCCTCCTCCCTCCCAATCCCACACATTTGAATGGGCATAAATGCCTACAAATTAAAAATCTTGAGTCTTGAGTCTGAGTCTCTTTCTTTCTTTCCAGACAATGCATGTAAAGCAAAATCAGACCTTGATTTGTCTACAGCAGCTTCCACGTTGTTCACAAGTTTTCCACGAAAACGTCCATGGTTCCAGTCCTACCCCCCCCCCCCCCCCCCCCCCCCAAAAAAAAAAAATAAAATAAATAAATAAATAAATAAAATAAAATAAATAAATAAAATAAAATAAAATAAAATAAAATAAAATAAAAATAATAATAATAATAATTTTAAAAAAATCCAAGCTAGACCCAGATCTATCACTTTAAAATTTAAAATAAATTATTTCTCTGTGATTTGCTGTATTTCAGTAAATGTTTCTTATGATATGTTCTTAACATGTCTGCTCATCTTTTTAAAAATCCAATAAAGAATGATTACTTACGCTTTTAAAAGTCTGCTGCCTGCGTCCATCAGTGTTATTAGAAGGAGGCTGACTTTTTTTCCACCTGAGGTGGTTTTAACTTTTGCTTAATACTGTTTCATACCTCTTCCACAATTTTTATCCATTTCGTAGATGTATCCTAAAAATGTTTTAAGAATACCCGTACGTAGCTCCGATTTCTTTTTAAATTAAAAAAAAGAAAATATCAGTGTCAAGGATTACCTACAAGTCTTTTTTCCCCCTCCAAGGGGATTTGTAAAAAATACCTGTGCAAAGACGGAATTGAGGAGGCGTAAATGATACTCTGCAAGGTAGTCTTATATTTGTATTTATACGAAGAGATACCCTCATCGGCAATGATTTCTTGCCAAATCCTCTTAGCGTGACACTAAGATACCAGTACTGATGCACGATTAAACTCCCAAACACCCATCTTCCAGTACGCACACACTCTCACACACAAATCTTATGCCAAAAACAAGACAAGGGAAAGAAGAAGAAGAAGAAGAAGAAGAAACGAACTCTCCAGAAAAAAGGGTCACTTTTGTGACGCGACACACACCAAAAAAACCAGACACTTTCAAAATCTTCACAAATGAAACTTTAAGCCGATTACCTAGCGACGTTGAAAAATAAACACGAAAGAAAAAAATAAGAACCACCAACAGAAGGGTAAAAAAGCCGTCTAGAGGGATCACATTTCATGGAATCAGTCAAACAACGGACTCGGATCTCGTTTCGGAGGACCGACAGGATAGGATTATTGTCAGCTACTAATAATCTACGAGGTTGTTTGGCTACTGGTGGCCGAGTTGGGGGTAGACGTCCTTTCGCGTTGTATCCGGTGAAACAGAAGTAACACAAACCAACAACCACAACAACAACCACAACAACAACAAGAAAGCCATGGACAACAAGAAAACCATGAACAACAAATTAAAGAAAGAGAAACAACAGCAACGACCGTGCGTGAGTGTCGGTGAGTGATTGGCGTATTACGTTTTATTTACTGTGCTTACTCCTCAGCTGTGTCATGTCCGCCATGCCCTTGCCATGTTTTAGTTTAGATTTCTTAGTTTAGTTGCATAGTATTAGACTTGGACATCACACATTACTTTAGGATCTGTGTTTAAGATGTATGGATGTATGTCTAGATAAATTAATGTGTGTGTGTGTGTGTGTGTGTGTGTGTGTGTGTGTGTGTGTGTGTGTGTGTGTGTGTGTGTGTGTGTGTGTGTGTGTGTGTGTGTGTGTGAGCCAGAAGAAAATTTTCTGCCATCGACAGACAATAAAGTTATATTGAATTGAATTGAATTGAATTGAATTGAATTTAAAGAAACTGTTTAAAGAGATTACAACTACCATGTAATTTCCCATGTCTGGGACTGAAATAAGGCATCTTGTACCTTGTATTATTATTATTATTATTATCACTATTATTATTATTATTATTATTATTATTATCACTATTATTATTACTATTGCATACAAGCAAAAACAGCAAAAGCCAGGCCAACAACAACAACAACAACAAGCAAGCAAGCAAGCTATACCGCTGATTTTGTTGTCTAAATTGTTTAGGAAGATTTTGAGCTCATGAGAACTGAGCGCGCGGGTGTATGTGTGCGTGTGCTGTTATTTAAAAACACAATGTTATGCTGATTTAGTTGTGTATGATTTGATCCGGGAGGACGTCGCGTCTGTGCCGAGGCGCCGTTGTAACCTGACTGTGTCCAAACTAAAGTGTTCTCTCTCTCGTTTGCACGGTATTGTGTGAAAAATAAGAGAATAAAGTCCCGTTGATGAGTTTTACCTTCTAAGGTGTGTGATTACCTTTACAGCAGAGACATCCAGCTCACTGCCCCCATGACCGCTATCGCTCGTCTCTGCCGATGTACTGCTCCACACTTCGATGTCTTTGTCCCCCTCCTCCGCTACCGCCTGTAGAAATGGAACAAATACTGAGTACTTAAAAACAACTATATCCGCAATGAATATGGGGGGGGGGATGCCACTTACAAACCTCTAAGGCTGTTTGCCGAAAGAGACGGTGTTCTTTTTTTTTTCTTTTTCTTTTTTAGGTACGGAAGCCGTTTTCTTAACTTTGCGGCATCTGGTATTAGGGAAATACGGCTTTCTTCGCATTCGTCATGCTTTTCTTGCACGATTTTACGTTGCACAACGGTAATAGCTAGTTCCGCTAAATATTTGATTTTTTGTCCCTTTTGCAAATGTGTGAGTAGAGTTAAAAATGGTAATCTGAGGCTTGCTTGTCGGGGGTTCTCTCCGGGTACTCCGGCTTCCTCCTCCTCTGCTTTGGAAATGTTTAGCCCACCAAATTTGAAAAAAAAAAAAAAATGCAATTCCAAATTCCGAAATTTAAATAGCTGAGCTGACCCTTCGCACCACGTGATTGTAATGTGTTTATGTCCAGTGTGTGAGAGAATGCGTGTGATTTACGTGAGCGTGCGCGTTGGGTTCAGTTCGCGGCGCTTTGAGCCGATTCATGAAATTGGGTAAATCGCCTATACAAAACTCATTATTATTGTTGTTGTTGTTGTTGTTGTTGTTGTTGTTGTTGTTGTTGTTGTTGTTGTTGTTGTTGTCGTCGTTGTTGTTGTTGGCTTTGCCCTCCCCTCCCCCTTGCAACCATCGTGGTGACGCTGGTTGGTGTAGATATTGTTGTACGTACGCAGAAGGGTACCGCGTACTGAGCAAACGACGTTATTTGGTTGCGGACTGACCACCAACTAGATTAGCGCCGATTGGTGGCTATTTTTAGCAACCTGGTCGTATCGACGTGTAGTACAGGTATGAAAGCGTTACTCGAAAGAAAGTCATATTTCTATTCTTCTATTAGAAGCCGCAAAGTCACGAAAATGGTCGCAATGCCCGAAAGGAACATCTATTCATTTGACAAACAGCCTTAGAGCTTTGTAAGCGGTGGTTTTTTTTTTTTTTTTTTTTTTTCGTTTTGGGTTATTCCCCCCCTTCGGAACTCATCACGAACATAGAGACTTTAAAACTCAAAACGAACCAACCACCCAACCAACCAGCCTCCTTGAATTACCGAAATTAACTTGCTTCCTGGATCGAAAATACCCGCCGCGTTCACTCCACCTGAAACCGTCCTGGGGAAACCCAGAGAAGAAGTCCTTCCAACCGGAATAAACTTTTTGCACTCGAGAGCTGAGAACTGATGGAACATACGCTTAGCGGGGAGGGAAATTTGTCCTCATTAATACGCCATTGAGAGTTCTTCGAGTTGGAAAAAGACCGCCCGCTTTCACGCATTAACACTCTTTTTCTAACTCGTTGAAACGGAAGAGGCTTTTCCACACAACTGCTTCATTGTGAAACCGGTGTGGCGTAAACTGAAGCACTCGAAGTCTTGTGCTGATTAAAGGGTTTTAAAGTGTGGCTTTGATTGCTCTGAGTCATAATTCATCCTTCAGTCAGTATCGTTGAGGACACGGCGTGGACATCCAGGGTCCTTCTCTCTCTCTCTCTCTCTCTCTCTCTCTCTAAGTGATGCACTCTTCCTTATTTTACGTCAGCAGCGTTGATGATGGAATATAATCAAAGTGCAACACACCCACTACGCCAAATTTAAATCCACGCAGACATAAACTGATTATGATTTTTAAGTGAGTCCACTGGTGCACAACCCCGAACTTACTTAGTAGGAATTAAGTTAAGGCGTTCCTTCAGCAACAGTAAGACCTCAGCAAGCACATCCCATTCGAAGCAAGGGCCCGCATGTAAAAGTCGGGGTTAGGGAGTTTAGCCCCGGGTTAGAGTCTAACCTCGAACTAAACTAGCTCTAGGGTTAAATTTTCTGTTGTTTTTTTGTTTTAAATCAGGAAGCGGGTCCATTCCAGCAAGGTGCCTATGCCGTTTTAGAAGGATTTTTGTCTTTCTTTCGTCGCTTCCTATTTTATTAAATTTTGTTTTGGGGTTTCTTTTGCCCTAGTGTGGGTAAGGCCCGTAGCAGTGGGTTCAATTAACCTCGAGTTTTACATACGGGCCAAGGGCACTGCTTTAGCGCTGATAATGACAAAACTAGGTTACCTGTTGATATGGAGGTGGTCTGGCGCCCCTCATGGACCTGACCAGGGCGTTGTGTTGTCTGAGGGCTGCGTTGACCGCGTCGCCACCCTCCCGGTGGCTGCTGCCCTGTGGCGCCCCCTGGGAACAAGGCCAACCACAGTTCATCCCTCAGTCCCGCATGCTTTTTCACACACACACACACACACACACACACACACACACACACACACACACACACACACACACACACACACAGCTATGTCGGCAAACTGTCATGTCGCCAGCGATCTCAATCAATTCAAAGTTATACACACACAGAGGTACATGACAGTACTCTCAAATAGTTAGTGATAAATATCAGTTTGTGGTGGGATGCCAAAAAAAAAGGGGGACAAAGTCGAACCTACGAAAGCTACCTTTGAGAAAATCATTAAAACAACAACAACAACAACAACAACACCCCAACAAAAACAACAACACAAAACTGGTTGGTCAGTTTTAGCCATTGTAAGGTCTTTCCATTTTCAGGTCCTTAAACAACTGGTAGACCTTCCTCCGTGACAGTTTCAAGGTCGAATAAATAGCTTATAAACATGTGAAAAAGAGCACTGAGACCCAAGCAGAGAACCTCTGACGTTGCCCAAAGCAAAGCTAACAGCTCGTACCCACCCCAAAGACACTCGCCCAGCCAAGCAGCCAAAGACACATGCCAGGAACAACTTGTTCTTAAGGGCCAAAAGCCATAGAACGTAAAGCAAGCTAATGAGGAAGGAAAAGAGCATGATTCCTATTGTAAATTTTACCTGCCATTGTTTTACTCAAAATGGTGGCTACTTTTCATCAGCAGTTTTTTTCCCCCAGCAAACATACCTCAGACCACCACCGTCCTACAAAAATAATTTTTATACCAAATGAAAGCAGAGTTTCTGCGCTTACTCCATAATTCTGTCCAGAATCCCCCCCCCCCACCCCCACCCCGCCCTCTTTCCCTTTTTGCGGAAGCCAATCACACTTGTCAACGTTCCTGTTTGAACTGTGTTATTAAAACAGCCCTACAGAATTGTTATTCGGGGGCAAAGAGCGCACCGATGTTGATATCATTGACGACGCTTTGATGGTTCCCGAAAGCGAAAAAGAAAATTCTGAAATTTGTTCGATAATAAACTAGTCGATAAAACCGAATTATCTTAATCGCAATTCCTACCTAAAAATGCACTAAAACAAATAACTCCATACTAAATACATCGATGAAATTACAATGCAGAATCAGTCTTCTAATGAAGTTGCCTAAAATTCGACAGTGAATTTGGCTAACTTGTAAGATTGTTAGTAACATAGACAGAATGGGTACCAAGACGCAAAAACATGAAAAAGAATGACAGAATTTCTTTACCAATGCTTACCTGCTGTGCTTCGTAGGAATGTGGTCGTAGCGGCGGTTTAAACGTAGAAAAATTTCCAACAGAGTGGTTTTCCGTAGTATACGAGTCTCTGGAAGATTTTCTCACAGGCTGAATAACTTCTGGCTCCTCTCTCTCACTGCACTGTCTGTCTCTTTCGAAACTCACAGACTTTTTCTTGTTTCTAGCCCCCTCGGCAATTATGGAACTCTGGTCTCTTTTAGGCGAAAACAAAGGGCCTGGTTCGCGCATTGGGGTAAACACAGTGGCTGTCCTGAGGCCCGTGTCTTTTTCACAGTCTTCTGGTTGGTAGGTGGATTTTGTGAGGATCTCGTGCTTGTGTTTTTCTGTGTTTCTTCGCCGCTGCTGGTCGAAGTAGCGAATGAGTAACAGGGTCAGCAGCACGGCGATGGCCAGTGTGAGTGTGACACATACTAAGGCAATCACGATCTTCATGTTGGTTTCGCTCTCCGTAATCTCTTCCCACGAGACCACTTCGATTCTCAGCAACGCTTGCTGCGCCCTCTGTGGGACGCCATTGTCACGGACGCTAACTACCACGTTGTAGGCACGGATATCTTCCGGCAGTAGGCGCTGGCCAAGGCTGATAACTCCGGTGGACTCGTCGATCACGAACAGAGAACTCATGTTGGCCACGGTGATGCTGTAGCTCAGCTTACCGTTCAGGCCGCTGTCTTGGTCGTGAGCAACTACCTTGGCGATCTCAGAATGAGGCGCCGTGTCGAAGGAGATGGTCACGGATGGGTGGTCAATGCTCGGGAACGTGATCACTGGACTGTAGTCGTTGATGTCGACCACCTCCACGGTCACGTGCACGGTAGAGTTCTGGGGAGGGGACCCCATGTCCACAGCGGCCACGACAAAGTTGTAGACGCTGGCTTGCTCGTGGTCAATTTTCCCGGACACCACGACCGCTCCTGTTGCGTTGACTCCGATGGGAATACGAGGGCTGGGTCTTGACGTCACTATATAGTACTCCAGCTGCGCGTTCAGACCAAGGTCACCATCCGTGGCCTTGACCTGACCGATGAACGATCCGATCGGGGCGCCTTCATTTATGCGGAAGACGTAGCTCTGGTTGGTGAACACTGGGCGGAGGTCGTTCTTGTCCCCCACGTTTACTATCACCGTTGCCATGGCGGTGAGCGGGGTTCTCGGGTTATTGTCGTACGCGTACACGTGAAACACGTGCTTAGGGCTTGCTTCTCTGTCGAGGAATCTGGTCGTGTAGATGTCCCCCAGCATCGTGTCAATAGCGAACGTGTCCCCGTCGTTCTCCATCCCGTAGGTCAACCGGGCGTTCTCGCCAAAGTCTCTATCGGTGGCAGTGACTCTCCCAACCTTCATACCGATCACTTCGTTCTCGTCCACCGCCATGAAGTAAGTTGTGGACGAGAACACAGGCGCGTTGTCATTGCTGTCGCTGACTTCCACTTTCAACACGCTCTCGGTAGTCAGAGGTGGGTCACCTCCATCCCGACAGAAGATGATGACGGAGTAGTTGGCCACCCTCTCGCGGTCCAGGGTCTGGGCCACGATGACCTTGTACTCGTTTTCGTCCAACTTCTGCAGAGAGAAGTGGATGTTGTTCAGCTCACACGTGACCAGACCGTTACGCCCAGAGTCGCCGTCGGTGACTGTTAGCAAGGCGACGACCTTGCCAATGGCAGCGGATTCTAGAACGACGGCAGCTCCGTTTTGGCCGAAGAGCGGCTTCACTTCAATCCTGGGCCGGTCGTTGTGCGTGTCCACGATCTCGACCACCACCTGACACACAGAGCTCATCTGGGGAACTCCACTGTCCTTCGCCACGACTTCGAAAGTGTACGTATTTTTTCTGCGCGTACTTAGGGGTGATTTCAATGTGAGAACGCCAGATTTCTCATCCACAGAGAACAGCGACATAACTTCGGTACCGGCGGTCTCCGCTATCGAGTACGTCACTCTAGCGTTGTCACCGCTGTCCAGATCTATGGCAGTGACCCTGACAACGGTAGACCCTACCTCCGTCTCCTCGTTGAGCGTCTTAGTGTACTGAACGTTTTCGAACATCGGCATGTGGTCGTTTTCGTCGCGGACGTCAATAGAGAGCGGCAACTCTGCTTTTCTGGGCGGGTTCCCTCCATCGTAGGCCACCAGCGAGGTGAGGTAAAGATGTTGAATTTCCCTGTCTAGAGGCTTGAGAAGCCTGAGAAAGACGGTGAACTGCTGCTCTCCTGTGGGACTTTCCTGCTGCCTCACGACGAGGTCGAACCCATCCACAGGCGGCTCCAGGGCGTACCTCTGGATCTTGAAACGCTCGTCTACGTCTTCGTCCGTGGCGGTGGGCAGGACGAACGTCTCCTGCAGCTGCTCGTTCTCCGAGATCTCCACCACGTAGTCGGTGTGCAGGAAAGACGGCGAGTGATCGTTGGCGTCAAGCACGTACACAACGACAGTAAACTTGCGGAAGAAGGCGGACTCCGGGCTGGAAGACTGCACCGCCACGTCACAGCGCACGGTGCACACGGCAGCTGACCCGCACAGACCTTCCCTGTCGAGGGCTTGGAGGGTAAAGATGTCTCCAGAGGACTGTTCCACCCTGAAGAACGACGTCGAGCCCCCGCTCTCCTCCACCAGGGCGTACTGCAGCGTTGACAGCTCTTGCTGTCCCAGAACTGAGGTCAGGTTTGCTTTGTAGGCGATGTTTCCCAGCAAGGACGGCGGCGCTCCTTCGACGACCTCGAAGGTGATTTCCTGAGCGGAGACGACCGTGTTGATTAGCATGGACGCCAAAATCACGACAAGGGCGACGGAGGTCATGGTCAAATATGACGTCATCGTGACCGACGACGCGAAAGGGGGAAGAACTCAATCAGCAATTACCTCCTTTGAAGGAACATCTGAAACACACAAAAAAATGACCGTTAAATGAAAGTTAACTGTCTTTTCTGGGTTGAATGAGAAATCGTTCGAACGACATCAGTCTTTGAATATGCTAAATTGCGAGGTCCGATCTCTACTTTTAGTGTTCTGTTTGTCAATGTCAAACTTTATTAGGGCGTATTCAAACGTAGCGATTGAACCGACGAAACTTTACATTGCAGAGACGAGAGAACACAGTTTTAAAGGACCATGTAATCGCATGCCCCTTTCATGCTTCAAGACTCCTGAAATCTGACATCACAAGTGTCACAAATATCGCATTTGACACGTATTCAAAAATGTCAACGTAACGTTTGCATACAGAGTGAAGTCTACACAACAACGCTGAATGTCATAAAATACTCCAGATAATAGAACTACATGGTCCATCTTTCAAGGAATTGTAACAAAATATGGCATCATAAACATCGCATTTGACACGTTGTTAAAAAGAGTTGATGTAATATCTACTGACAAAGTGAAGCCTTTAAAAAGAAAAAAAAAAAAGAAAAAAAAGAAAGAGACAGTATGAAATATCAGAAAATATCTTAAGTTACAGAATTATTGGGTAGAATTCTACAGATATAAATCTCTCTCTCTCTCTCTCTCTCTCTCTCACACACACACACACACACACACACACACACACACACACACACACACTAAAAACGCTACTCTTGCTCTCTCACACTACATACAAACTATCACCAGCTTGACAAGTGAATCGAACCCAAAACAAACCTCCACCCCCGGGGGTCAAACGCTATGCCAAGCGTCCCGTACCCACGGTCATAGCTACCATTTCGCCCCCTAAAGCCCGAGTGAGCGGAATAATTTGCCTCTGACCGCTTTGCCCCAGGAGCTGCAAGCAAATTGATCATTTCCCGGAGCAGGCATGCACACGGCTCAAATGCCACATTGTCTTGTCCGAAGGGAGTTTTGACAAATGACTAAGGGTGGACTGGTGCATGGGGATGGGGGGTGGGGGGGGGGGGGTAGGAGATTTTTTTTTCCGCCACAAGGCACCATGCTAACTCTGCCTCTGGGACTTACCATAAACATTGCCACGTCAAACGTTTGTCAGCGCAAAAAAAAAAAAAAAAAAAAATCATTGGACATTCTGCAATAGATGACAAACAAGACCAAACCAAAGACATTAATTTTACGTTTCCTAACCATGGCTGAGTTAAGTTTCCCACCCCGGTGACAAAAAGATAAAGAAGAGGATGTCAAATTCTCGGCAGCGAGAAATGTTATTTCCGTTGGATAAACTGTCAGGGAATCTTTCCCAACCCACCTGACACCACATACCAAAACATTCGCCGTTTCCTAACCACCGCTTAAATAATTTTCGCACCCCGATGACAACAAGAAAAAGAAGAGGATGTCAAACTTTTTGGCAGCGCGAAAAATTATTTCCCTTGGACAAACTGCCAAGGAATCTTTCCCCAGCCAACCTGACAACCCATACCAAAACATTGGCTTTACCTAACCACGGCCTAGTTAATTTTCACAACCCTGTGGCAGAAAGAAAAAGAAACAGAAAGACTGGGAAATGGGAGGGGAAACAGGAAGGGGGAGGGAATGTTTAAAGAGAGGGGGTTGACAAGATAAAATCAGTGTCACCACCTCTGCCCAGTGACGTGTTCAGTCCGTAATTCGCTCTTGCCGGTCAAGCGGCGTGTAACAAACACAATCTCACGCTACCAGGAAAACGTCAAATTGCGTGAAAGCCAATGGACCTTCACAGCTCGGCAGCGTGCGTTAATCAAATTGGATTAGCAATAATTGTCACTTCTTAGGGCTGAAGACAGAGTGCGTGTGCTAAAGAAGAGGGGAAGGAAATGGGGGGGGGGGGTGGAGAGGCGAAAGGTGGGGGTGAGGGAGGAAGGGAGGGAGGGCTGGAGGGGATGTTGAAGAGGAGAAAGGAAGCAAAGGTATTCCGCTATTTAGCATTCCGAAAATAGGATTAACTGAAGCAAAACGCACGACAGGTTTGCGAGTTTGATTCGCCACATTCTTTTTTGTGTGTGTGACTTTTTTCTCCAAATAATCCGGCCGATGGTGCACAAAGGGCGTGAAAATTCTCTAAACTCACACAGTTGGTTTTGTTGTTGTTGTTATTATCCCTTGTTGTTGTTGCTTTATTGTCCCTTTTGGGAGATTCTGGCTGCTTCCCCCGGGGGAAGCGCATCGCCCCTGTGTAGCGCCACCCAATACCTATCCAACTTTTCAATTTTGCTGGGGAAGGAAAGCCGGATAACCCGGAGAGAAACCCCCCCGATGAGCAGCACGGTAGCCAGGAAAAAACGGTACATGTATCACATAATTATCACAAGCTCCACCTGGACTCGAACCCACGCTTCATCGCCATGACATTGGTGACGGCCGTTCAGTAGCGCAGCGGCTAAGTCCAACGCGCTGCCTATTAGAACACCCCCCTCGCACACAATCTCTCTCTCTCTCTCTCTCTCTCTCTCTCTCTGTGTTTGTGTTGTCTTTATGAGTGTACTTTTTCAAGTTTGTATATTATCCTTTGTAGTCGTAGCAACGGCAAGTTGTAATACTGGTTTGCGGACCAAAATTTTCCACAGTTAGAAAATAAAGGTTGATTTCATTTCATCTCTCTCTCTCTCTCTCTCTCTCTCTCTCTCTCTCTCTCTCTCTTTCGTGACTAGCCGGCTGCACTCGGTCGGGATAAAATATAATCTCAGCGACAACAACAACTGAATCGGAACTGTGACGACGAATGCAGTGGGCTGTTCCGCAATGGGGTCATTATTGATAACGGCCTCCGTCATCACCCCGCTAACTGAAAAGAAAACCTTAGCAGCGCCCGTAATAAATCAACAAGATTTCCTTCAAGCTCATGGTTACCGTTAGCTCCCTTCACAACTACAGCGCGATGGTACTGATCTTAGCACGGGGCAAAACGCTCTACCCAAGCTGGTGTTCTTCTGGTTCGATCGGGCCAGAGTTGTCTCTGGGCTCTTCAAGAAGGAAAGATAACTAAAGTCATAAACAAGGGGGAGTTAATTGAAACTTTGACAGCGATGTTGCGGACTTTCAGCTATCCCGGCGGTTGCTACGTTCGCGCGAGGTACGAGGCACTGACGGGGCCGGGAAATACTATTATGGCGGATGAACTGAAAAGCGTGTTAGGGGGCAACAAAACTGTTATCGCGCTAAGCTTTGAGCAGGGCGAGGGCTTGCTGGTGGAGGACGGGGTGACATGTTGAACAAAGCCCTAGCACATGTTAATTGAAAGATCAGATTTGTCGATGGCTGTGGGAGCATGATGGAGACTAAGTGAGAGAAGAATCAGTGTGTTTTAAAAAAAGTGTGTGTGTGTGTGTGTGTGTGTGTGTGTGTGTGTGTGTGTGTGTGTGTGTGTGTGTGTGTGTGTTTGAGAAAGAGAGCTCGGAGAGAGAGAGCTCGAAGAGAGAGAGAGAGAGAGAGAGAGCCTGAGAGAGAGAGAGAGAGAGAGAGAGAGAGAGAGAGAGAGCAAAAAGCACCGGGGGGAAAAAAGAAGAAGAAGAAGAAAAAAGGTACAGCGCTTCAGCGGTAAATGTCAGTACGGACGACCTGACAAACATATAAAAAAAAAAATTCTGCGCTCCAGCGGTAAATGCCAATACTGACAATGTGAAATCATTCTACGTACCGCCTAGCTGTCAGGATAGAGACTCTGTGAGAGAGAGAGAGAGAGAGAGAGAGAGAGAGAATGACAACAATGACAATGACAACTGCTTTATTCAGTGAAGGCTCAAGGCCCATGACTGAAGGGGGGGGGGGGGGGGGGGACAGTGCATGCATACTCAACCGCAATATAAGATGCAAAACAGACAGCACATTTCAAGCACAAGGCACAGTACATATAGAACATTAGTAAGATGCATATATATACACCATCATCCCGGTATAACGAGAGAGAGAGAGAGGGGGGGGGGGGTGAATCCCACCCTCTCTCTCTCTCTCCCTTGATCTGTCACCTACTTCCTGATTAAAGCCTAAACACTGGAAAACATTAACAACACACACATTTCATGCTACTGTCATTACACCCAAGTCTACACATAAATCCACTGGCTTTTTTTCTCCAAGGTGCCATACCTGAGCAAAACCAGTACTGACCTTAACACTGAGAACAAAACACGTCAACACTCATTGACTGCAGAAGCAGAAACGTACATAACTGATATGTCTCTTTCTGGCGGAGACTACCGACCACAATATTGCAGCGCCAATCCATCACTAACTAGAAGCAATAGTTGCGCACCTGTGCTGGCCTTTTCCGCGTTGCCCCGTCTTTGATATCACCCATCATTCTGTGATGGAAAAGGACGTTAAACTCCCAAACACCCACCCCAATAGTTGCGCAAACGTCAAAAGTCAAAAGTGCTTATTCCTGTAGCCCATTCCTGCGGTGTGGAAGAAATACAAAGGTGGGGGTGGGTGTTTGGGAGTTTAACGTCCTTTTCCACCACATTCGGGTGATATCAAAGGCGGGGCAACGATGAAAAAGCCAGCACTAATATTTGGCCCCAGCCGGGTTACGAACTCAGGACCTGACCCGAGCATTAGAAGTCCAACGCTCTATCATTCGGCCACCCCGGCCGCTCCCCGAGGAAATACTGAAAATCATGCTGTGAACGTGAATGCTCTGAATATAGGAAACGACAACTGTACGGCAAAGGGCAGATTAAAACACATGAAGAGTACAATGACAAATGAGCAAACGACAATACACACCAGTGAATAACGAGAAACAAATCACTCGGAGAAGAATCGGACTTCGTCAGTGACTGATGAAACACGTTCCACGCGGACACGCCTCCGGAACAAATTAATCCAATTAGTGAATCACTACTCCAGGCTGGATCGATCTATCTTTGTATCCTCTTTCATTGATTGAAAGAACTGTCCATATCAGCCACAGACACAGCGGCGAGATGACAAAACATGCACGCTGTGTTATATATGGCACCAAACACAGAATGAAGAACAGAGTCGACCTGAGGGCACCGGCTGACTCGGATGCTCCTAACAACACGAGGCACCGATATCTGTCTGGACCTATCCTCCCTCACACACGTGGACAGCTAGAGCGACAGCTCCGATCAAGCGTCCGCACACAAACTGACCATCTGTGGCCACCAGCGGAGAGGCCACCCCGTTTGAGCGCGAGTGGTCAGGGGAGGAGGAGGTACCCTATTACCCCGCCCACCCCGAGCTCGGGCTGTGGTAATGAGCCTCGTCCACCCACCGTTGGAGCCAGGGCCGGGGCTCGCTCGCTCGCGTGCGGCACGTCATGCCACGGCTGAATGACAGGAGTTACTCGAACCATGACGTTTCCTGTGATGACAGCGTCTCTTCCTCCCCCTTCCTTCCTCCACGGCACTCCCTCTCCCACCCACATACACAGTTCTCGTCCTTCTCTCCGTGTTTGTCCTGTTCCACCCCTTTCAATCGTTAGACTCTCAAAGAAAAAAAAGAGAGAAAAAGTAAACCGTCCACTTAAAAAATGCAGGACGAAACAAACAAACGTTTCCACTCAGTGCCTTTGTATTTGTAAGTAAAAAGAAAAAGCAGCTTTACCCAGAAATCCCATCCAGAGGAGTTGACTTGAAATTCAAGTCGACATACGAGAAAATGGTATCCAGTACGGTAGGCGATAGGGTTGTCTTGTTAAGGTGAACAGGAGACCCACTTGCAGTCCGACACCAACTCTTATAATTTTCAGCCTTTTGTTGTTTTCTTTCTTTTCTTTTTTTTTAATTGTGACCCCCCCCCCCCCAACACACACACACACACACACACACACACACACACACACACACACACACACACTCTTTCCTCTCGGCCTTTCCTCTCTCTGTGTGAACTGGGTCTGTGTGTGAACTACCTCTCTCACAGTCAAATATGACTCAAACGTGGCCGACCTGTCCGTTTGTCTAGATGGAATAGTGGTCCCTCCGCCCCCCCCCCCCCCCCTCACCCTCACCCGCCCCCATAACATGTCCAACGCCTCAAATCAGTCTTACTTTTGACCGGGGAGGGAGGGCGGGGAGGGGGGGGGGGGGCTTAAACTTTAACAAACCTACCCTCCATCCTGCTATAACGTAGCATTTGACATACATTACAGAACCGGCCGTTACTAGATGTCGTTTATGAGGGGTAATGTGACATTCAAGCTTCAGTATGGACAGATGGCTGGTGGCAAACTATTACTGCAATGTCCCGACCTCGACCAGACATTTCTGAAAGTTCAAATAAGTCACATGATATCGTACCCTCATTTCCGCCCCGTGGTTATTTGCAGCAGACACGAGTATAATCACTGAAAGTGCAACAATCCCACGAAGCCATCTTTAAATCCGTGCAGATGCATTTTATTTATTATTTTTTTTTTTTTTTTGTGAGACCACTGGTGCACAGCCTCCAACTTTACTTGGTAGAAACTGAGTTAAAAATAAAAATTTCACCGAAATTAAGACACTTAACTACTTCTTCAACTGTCTACGCCAGATCAGATGAATTTGCCTTAGGCATAAAGTGTTCCGTGTGCAAAACAATACTGTCAGCTGCTCTATCGGCGCCATTTGCGTTACGAGTCAAAGTATGAGGGCACAGTTGTCTTTGCACATTGCAATGGCGAATCACCGAGGATCCCAGGCGTGGGTTTCGCGGTGGCTCGGTGGGCCTGCGGACTGAGACCGAGAAATTGAAAATTGCGATCGGGAGAATTCATCTGCAGGCAACGTCAACATAAGGATGTCACTCCGAAAACGGGGACACTGGACTAGTCCTTGGGCCAAAGCAGACGACACAAAACACAGAGGAAGACAGCCTTCACAATGGACGAAGCTGTGACATAGAGACATGGGGGCTAATTATATTTCACGGAGTGTAGCCTCCCCTTTGCTCCATTACATTAGTCACTCGTCCTCCCTCCGTCATTGTTCGCAAGTCGGACCGTGTTCGCGCCTACCCCGGTGGGTTTTGTTAAACACCCCACCCGGGCGCCTCCACCCGCCTAAGGGCACGACGCACTGGATTCGGTCGACTGAGATGGTGGTGATAAACAGAGTCACCATTTTCGACGTCAAATGCTGTGCGGTAGTTTAGCAAATGGGCGTACGCTGTACCCGGATTTTGGAGTTTTTGTTGATAAAATCTCGCCCGATGCTACGAGCAGATTGTTCAACAGTCTGTGTTGTTTGAGTGCAGTGCTTGGATTTCACAATGTAAACATCCATCCAATCATCTTCCCGCCAAACATTCAGAGACAGACAGACAACAGACAAACAGACAAACAGAGAGAGAGAGAGAGAGAGAGAGAGATGTACCTTTCTTACAACAACAACAACAATAACAAATACAACAACAACAACAAACGGTTAAAAGGTTTTCGGACTTACGGCCAGTTTTCAAATTTGTCGTTTAAATAGAATGGTAAAAAAAAAATCGAAATTAAAACATTAATTTTAGGAGGGAAACACTAAAATAGAAACTTACTGAGAGAGAGAGAGAGAGAGAGAGAGAGAGAGAGAGAGAGAGAGAGAGAGAGAGAGAGAAAGACAATGACTATTTGACAATGACAATTATTTTTTTTATTCCAGTTAGGCTTTTGGCCCATGACTGAAAGGGGGGGAGGTAGGCAACACACGAATACAATATCATATATTACAAAGATCTCTATACAGTAGACAGTATGCACTATACGTGTACATGACATCCACACACAATAACACAGACCATACTTTACACTTTACTTTAATATCACGAGAGAGAGAGAGAGAGAGAGAGAGAGAGAGAGAGAGAGAGCACGGGGGCTCAATACGTTTTAGATCCATCAGTGAATCAAGAAGAGCCTCAATTAATTTTTGCTTTTACCCCAGTTTCCAAACAGGAAAAAAAGTTTCTTTCTAAACTAGTAAAATGACATACTCCTCCCACAATCAGTGGGTGTATCATCAAACGTAATAATCCCACTATCATGTCTTCACCACCACCACCCCCCCCCCACTCACCCACAACCCTCCTTCTCCGCCCCCGACCCCTCCCCCAGCTCCCGGGGGGACTCACGCATGAGGGGGATAGTGACTGAACGTTTCCCTGTCAGTAATTGGGCAATGGCGTCACAGTCGCCACAGCATCTCAACCGATGGAGGGCCACTTCATTTTGTCGACTGTCTCATTTGAACCAACTGACGGGACCGACTGTCATAGTGAGAACTGGCGTTCCAACTTTCAGGACGGAAATTCCACACTGGCTGGTTGGCGTGGTTTCATTTTCCGCTTGTCTTGCGCCCAAGAAGGCTTAACACCTGATGCTAGATAGTTAGTTAGTTAGTTATTTAGGGCTTAACGCCGCGCAAGCAGCAAAGACTATTTCGCGGCTATGATGCTAGATGAACGTCCATGAAGTAGGTTGTAAAAGAATGAATGACCCTAACAAAAACCAAAACCAAAACAACAGCCCAAAAAAACCAAAAATTGAACAGCAACAACAACAACAAACATATTGTGAAATGCTAGAATTTTAAGTGATCTTTATATTCTAATATTGATAAGTTTATTTAGTCTAACTTTTTTTCTTCTTGTTATTAACTGTCTACGCCCGTCCAATGTTCCAGTGAGTTAAGAGGTTAATACAGTTTTATTGAATTGAATTGATTTGAACTGAAATGAATTAAATTGAAACATTCGGCACAAAACACTTCACGCAGTCACACAGAGTCAGTGCTGCAGTAGTCCACTGAAACTGAAACTCGAGAATAAAAAACCCAAACAAACAAACAAACAAACAAACAACAACAAACTCGGAAAAAAAAAATCTGTTAGTACTATCGGCAGAAGTCCAGCGGGAAAAATAACCGTGCGGCCGATTGGATGACAGAACGAACTTGGGGACAGACGCAGAACTTACAAATTCGATCACACAAGTAGACTGGTTAGTCGCAAGGTTGAGACTAACTAGTCGGGATGGGACTCGCTGGAGTGACAGGTTGCCACTCAGTCAGCTGATTTGTGCCACGCGTAAACGGACGTTTAAAGGAAAACAGAATTGGCGGGCTGCCTGTCAGCGAGGTTTTTGACCTACGGATAGTGGAGGTACTGTCAACTCGTCTGACTGTTGTCGACTGAGTGATGATGTCCAACAAAGCGAGTTAATGTCAAGCGTAGACTTGACGATCTACAGCAGTCATTAAACAGAAAAGTGCTGATTTTCAGTTATTCGAAAGGCAGAAAAAGAAGAAGAGAAGAATGTCACAACAATGTATAAGGTCTTAACCCTTATTTTTATTCTTTAATTAAGCAGGGGGTTTCTTGCCGGGCATTTCACAGATCTGAGTGTCCGGAAAGCTTGCTTGTTAGAATATCGTAAGAAGAATTCGAAATGAAAGAAAATGAATACATAAACACATAAATGCACAAAAACACATGAAAAGATAAATCAATAATGTCAAACACACCAGTCCTTTCTCCTCTGTTACTTCGCCGTCAGGGTTACCAAATGCCGTCATTTGTTTAAAATAAATTGTTTAGAATAATTAAATGAATAAATAAAGTCAAACACAGCCTCTCCTAAGTCTTTTGCTACGCTGTGAGATTGTTTCAACATGCCGTCACTTGTTAATATCTTTCGCGTGAACTTTGAGTCATATCCGCCTTTTTTTTTCTAGCGAGAATTCCATTTCACAGGCCTTTCCGTGTTCGACGGTCACGCTGATTGAGTTAATGGCAGAAAACGATCTAACCCACATCCACGTTGTTATCATGCCAGGGACATTACCAATCCTACCCTGACATCCGCACTTAAACAATAATTGGTCGGCCGCCACCCCCAAGGCCACAAATATACACCTGAGCACTCCGTTGGCAACCAATACCACCCCACTCCCACCCGTATACCACCGGGTACCTCTCTCTGCTCCGTCCGTATTCCACCCGAGATGCGTATCAGGCGACCACGAAGATTGAATACCAGCGGATTCCAATTTAGGTGAAGGAGTGGACGCCTAAGGCATGATCAGATAAACGAGGCGAGAGGTCTATCAAGGCCTTCAGGAAATGACTGTGACTGTTCGGCATCAGACGGCCGACTGACTAGCTCGCTGGCCCCTTCCTTTGCTCGATCATCCGTGACAGGCAGACGAAGTGTCGTCTCGTTTGATTGTTTCTCGAGAGTGCTCAAAGGGGGGGGGGGGGGGGGGGATGGGGGGTTGAAAACAGGTCGACGAGATCAGGTGTTGGGTCGAGCTGACAGGGGTGATCTTGGTTTTTGTTGTGCGCTGATGAGATGTAAACTTAGGAGACAATGGTTATCGTATGGTGAAGCTTGTGGGTGAAGAAAAGGGCGAATTTTGAGTACATCCCTCCCGGCCCGGAGAAACCCACACTCACATACACACCACGTGCGCGTACGCACACGCGCGCGCGCACACACGCACGCGCACACACACACACACACACACACACACAGAGAAAAAGAGAGCTATTCATTATTTCAGTAGAGGGAGAAGCAGGCAAAAACGTGAAAAACCGTTTGAAAAAAAAGTTACATTAGGTGGTGGTGGTGGGTGTGTGGTGTGTGTGGGGGGGGGGGGGGGGGGTGCGCGCGCGCAAAAAGGGTGGGGGAGGGTGGGAGCTCACAACTGATCTGAGTAATGAAAACGAACCGGGCACTCGACCCAGAACGACTAGTCACCAATTCCACAACACCCAATTTTACTGATTATAATTAGAAAAGACCCATCCGCAAAAAAAAAAGGTGAACCAGAAAACAACTTGGCGGCGAAAAAAAAAAATGCATTCGCCACGAACGAAATGAAATACCAGCCTGCCCTCGATCGATCAATACGAAAAACCCATAAGTGCACTACAGATGATTAAACTCCAGGACCCAAGCAAAATACAACCGTTCCTCTCTTTTCTCTTCCTTCTCTCTCTGTGTTTTTTTGGGGGGCCGGACTAGCTTTTCAGCGTCGAACTGATTCAGTAATCCGATTTTGATCAGGCCAACTGAGTATTTACCGCTTTCAGCCCTGGTCCGCACCAAGCTGCTCTGCCTGCCCCGCGATGCTGATCAGTGGGTCTGTGACGCTCTGTCATTCCTGCATCGTTATTCCCTGCAATCCTTGAACAATTACATATTGTGGTGGGGGGAAGAGCCGAGCGGTGAGGCGAGGACGTAGTGCGGTTGTTGGGGGTGGGGGTGGGTTGAGGAGGAGAGGGGTGGTGACAAGGGGAGGGGAGGATAAAGAACAGGAGGGGAGAGGATTGATGCAGGAAACCAGAATTTATTCCGAAGCCAGCAGATAATTCTCCAAGTGCAATTCAAAGCACGCTGGTTTCCCGGACGGCCTCTTCCTAATGCTGCAGATTTTCTTTGTTTTTTTATTTTGTTTTGTGTTTTTTGGTCGTGAAAAATTAATGTCCTCTTCAGATAATGTTTGGCCATTTTACTTCCCCCACAAAATCAGTAATGCTTTTAATGTGTCCGCATAATTTAGCAATCACATTACCAAAAACAAACAAACAAACACTGCCACCACCACCCCCCCCCCAAAAAAAACAAAAACAAAAAAAACACAAAAAACAACAACAAAAAAGAAAAACAGCAAAGAAGAATAAAACAACCAACCAAAAACCAAAACAAAAAAACCCCAAAACAACAACCAACAACAGCAACAACAACAACAACAACAACAACAAAAACGTGACCAGTAACAACAAAATCGAAAGACAAAAAAAAAAATACAAAAAAAAAATACAAAAACGCGACAACAAATGTTTTCAAGTTCTGTGTAATCTTCTTGACATCGCCAAAAAACTGGCATTTATGATTACGCTAAGAGCACCATGGCTTTACTAATCCCACAGCATTCCCCCGGCATCGCCTCTCGGTCTAACCGGCTCTTCATTTTCGTTTCGGTTCCTAATCCCATCTCCTACTGCTGTGCAGCAGACCGTGTTAAAATCAAAATGTTTGCGAGACACCCGCTGTTCCTTAATGCCTCGCTGCTTAGTGCTGGTCTCCCAGGATGATACTTTCTGGATATTTGCCTCAACCAAACATTCGACAGTTTCTCTGTTTTCTCTTTTTTCTCCTCCTCTCGTTTTTCCCTCGTTTCTTTTCAGTTTCACAGTCAGCCTGTGCGCATGCCCGAACAATATGGCCGGTGCGGCGTCACAGGGGCCGTGCACGGTCCCATGGATAAACGCTGAGGAATGAAGAGAATAAGTGAAAATGAAACGGCCCGAGTCTCCGGAGAATGGAGCGGAGAAACAGATGTTGACAGGGCTGGCGGCCAGCAAAATCCTTCCCATCCTGTGCACCGCGGGGTCCTCTGTGGCACTGAGGTCGAGATCAATCAGACATGGGGTGCAAATATCGCCCTGCCTCTCTCTCTCTCTCTCTCTCTCGCTGTCCCCCCTCCCTCCCTCTCTCTGTGGTGTCCCCTGCTGCTCAGAGATTAGTCAAGATTGCGAAGGGCGTCTGCGATGCTAACGACTACGATTCAATCGTTCTGTCGACGATTCTGTCCCCCCCCCCCCCCCCCCCAAAAAAAAAAATAAAAATAAAAAAAATAAAAAAATAATAAAATAAAAATAATAATAATAATAATAATAAAATGAAATAAAATAAATAAATAAAATAAAATAAAATAAGCTTCCCACTATATCATGCTATTCATGTCGGATACTTTGTTTTGTTAGAAATGGGAAAAACAACTCGGTTAGAAATGGGCAGAACTACTCTCAGGTAAAAAGACACGTTTGAAATAAGAGCATGCACCGGTCCGTACACTGTCGTGCCGGTTTTTTTTTTTTTTTTTGGTTTTTTTTTTTTTTTTTTTTTTGTCGTTTTCTGATCGATAGATGGCCCCGTTCTTCAAGTCACAGAGGCAAACTTAAATCCATTAACAACATCACCGAGTGTGTCCATTTTCAAATAGATTTATGATTATCACCAGAACTACCCTTTTATTTCGGCTGGTCTGTGTGGATGAAAGAGGCAGCGTGTATCGACCAGAAATCGACATTCAGGTAAACCTGCTGTTAAACGTTGCCAGGATTCGCATTGGCGGGCTTACAAGTGCGGCATCCACAATTAAGACTCTTGCCATTTCAGACATTTTGAACAAAAGTACTCCCAAATACTGACCATCACGCAAAACCCTACGTTCATGTTTTTGTCATTCTTACTCAAACTAACAGTTTTGCTCGTCTTCTAAGAGTGTTTTCAGTGCAACTAAAGAGCTTGCTTCAAGACTTCAGCAGTAACTTTTTTGACAGGGACTGGGGACGAACCATCCGACTTCTGAGCCGGATATCGAGGGAAGTGAACTGGTAGGAGTTAATTCGTTGGCGGCAGCATTACAGTCCACCTTAGCCACTGCCTTGGCAGAAACAGAACCCGGTTCTATGGGGCTGGGTAACATGAATGCAACGTGAAGACGGGCGTGTGCTCTCTTTTCAGTCGTGTAGCTTTACCTGAGAGCAATCCTGGTCAAAAAGTTTGGATCGGAGTAGCAGCGGTGTCACAACACGCGAGATGAACGCTGCCGCATCTGTCACTCCAGGGCCACTTCCAGCTTAGACCCGTTGACCCGGGGCGGGTCTTAACGCGTACGCATGAAGCGCCCCGGGTCAAAGCAGCTTAAGGCTTGACGTGCCCCGGAGTCATTGGTGCCGCGGGGAATTCATCTAGCAAGTTACACCCGAAACACTTTCCACCATTTTGAATAACCGCCCCCGTATTCTCCTGTCCCCTGCTGGCTGGCGCTGAGAGAGGCATGCCCGTAAATTGGGACCACAGAACTACTATTTGTTTCTAGCTCTGTGAACGGGACCACCACGAGACCAGACATGGGCGGCCATGATGGCCTTGGTAGGGCAAACTCCCTGCTGATACCCCTGACCTTACCAGTGCTACGAGTTTCGGACCAGGAAATGAAAAAGAGGGGATGTTTCTGTTTTGAGCGGATATGAACGCTCATGTATCATGTACGTCGATGCGCGCCAGCATCCGTGTCTGTTTGTGCTGGTTGCATTCGGGCTTGATTCATACATCGCGTTCGTGCAAGCATTACTTTCGCTTTCTCAGTGTTGTGCCGGCTGAGGCTAAATATTATTGTGCTGGCCTTTTTCTCGATGCCCCGGCGGCTTTGATATCACCCATACGTGGAGGAAAAAGAACGTTAAACTCCCAAACACCCATCCCACCCACTTACCCTCGCGGCTTCCTGTTGCAGAGAGACGGAGTAGCCGAGCGGCAGAGCGTTGGACTTTGAATGCTAGGGTCATGAGTTCGAATCCTAGCAGGAAGCCAGATATTTGTGCTGAAACTTTTTCCTCGCTGCCCCCGTCTTTGGTGTCACCATCTTGTGGTGGAAAAAGGTCGTTAAATCTGTTTGTAACCAAGCAACCAACTATGTCTGTCCGTGGTAGCTATACAGTCATAGACGACTGTACATATTGCCTGTTTGTATTACTTTTCTTACTGTTGTGAATGATAAGATTGTTTTAAGTTTCCGTCATGTGCAAGATTTAATTTTTAGGGGGCATTTGTTGCTGCTGCGGTTATCGTTGTTGTTGTTGTGTTGTTGTTGTTGTCGTTGTTGTTAGCCAAAACTTCACAATATCCCTTCTTTTTTTTTTCATTTTCTGAGCTGCAAACTCCGGTTTCTGTTTTCTGTATTCTCTTCATGTTCAGTTGGCCTGTTCGTTTTACAATGCGTCGAATGACATTCGCAGTGTTTTGGCTTTATTTGAAACACAAGGAGTGTCCGCCCCAAAAAGCAATTAAAGTGTTCAAAACTCGACGCAATCTACAGCGGAGTCCAGGAGCAATCTTGGCGGACACACTGACGAGGCAAAGACTATACGACAGACACTGTCACTCTGAAAAACCAGAATTCTCGCTCAAGGAGTTTTAACGTAGTTTGAAGGTGTCCAACGAGACAGCAAGTTACGATGAGAAAGCATGTATGGTTGGCGAAATCTGACCAGATAGTTTTTCTGCAGAGCATTCAACAATAAAACAAGTTGGGTTTTTTGTTTTGTTTTTGTTTTGTTTTGTTTTTTTGGTCAAATTCTGAGGAAAAAGGGCTTTCGCAAAGATAAAAGAAATGGTTTTCTGAAGAAAATTCGCCCCTCCCCTCCAAAAACAAACAAACAAACAAACAAACAACAACAACAAACAAACAAACAAACAAACAAACAAAAACAACAACAACCCCCCCCAAAATCCAAAAACAAACAAACAAAAACCCACACAAGAACCACTGAAAAAGACAACAACAAAAACAACCCAAAACAAAACAATAAACAAACAAACAAACGTGCTATTTAAATTTTTCTACAGAAAACCAGTTTTTCTTCGTCATTTTTCTGCAAAAAAAAAAAAAAAAAAACAACAACAACAAAAACCTGCATTTTTTCCGATTTCGCCAATCATACGTGCTTCCTCATCAGAAATCGCTGTCTTGTCGGACACCTTCAAACCACCACGCTGCACCGGCCCCGTGTCGCTATAAGTATCGGAAAGAAGAACTTAGCATATTGTTTTTTCTTAAGAGCTACTGAGCGCATTTGACATTACAATACGCTTGGCGGTTGCCGCTGCCCCACAAAATCCAATATCTCTCGCCGGCCTAATAACGGTGTCCACTCTTCTCTGATGTCTCATCTGAGAGGGAAAACAAAGTGAGAAACGGACAAACTATGATACAACGCACCGAGCAAACCGAGGCGACGGACCAGATATGATATTGGCTTTTCGCCTGAAACCCTACACTGGTCCCAGGGTGACGGACCAGCGAGGAGGGTAATTTAGACGTTATTAAATAGCCAGGTCCCATGACACCAGCATCAATGGGCTGGCTGTTTTCCCTTGATCCTCCGCCCCCCCCCCACCCCCCTTTCTCCCTCTCTCTCTCTCTCTCTCTCACACACACACACACACACACACACACACACACACACACACACACACACACACACACACACACACGCACACACACACCCCGCCTGAGATCCACTGAGCCACCGGGGCGACAAATCAAACCGGCTCAAACCGGGCAGGATATCGTTCTGAGAGATACTCTAAACCTTTTGAACAGGTACCTTTTGACCATGTTCTAGGTTGTTGAACAACATCTGAGTCTTTGCATCGGCTGCACAGAGAGAGAGAGAGAGCACCTCTTTTCCCGTGAGAGATAATCATACACGTTGAATGCATGATAACACACGGCACCCATGCGCATCGAAATGTTCGCGTGTTGCGTTACAATTCTGGCAGTATAATTTTAACACGGACTGTACCTGCCAATAGTTCGCTTTCCTCCCCGAAAGCCTACCGACGAAGTTAACTCTCTCCGGCTCTCTCTCTCTCTCTCTCTCTCACTCTCTCTCTCTCACACACACACACACACACACACACACACACACCAGAGAGAGAGAGAGAGAGAGAGAGACAGACAGACAGACAGACAGACAGACAGACAGCATGCATCCTGACCAATCTTCGCTGCAGGAGTAATGCACCACACACAAATTACATGTTGACTGATGTTCGCCACAGGAGTAATAACCGACGACATTCACCCGCTCCTCACTTCATTGATCTCCAACAACAGAAGGTGGGGGTGGGGGCCCGGTGGCGCGGATAGGATGGGGGGGACATATGCGAGATTGGGACTTGATTATCAGATTGGTAATGATGAATATATGTGCGTGACGGGTGTGTGTGTGTGTGAGACTGGCCGCGGGGGCTGATGAAGGGTTATGAAGGGGAAGCTGGGGGTATCGACACATTACAAAGGCTGAATCATGAAATGGACGGAAGTAAATAATTGATATTGATAATTAGCAAAAAAGGGAAACAACAACCGCCCACTGTGTCTAAGTCAACACTGACTGAGGACTCGGCCGGTGTCTGAACAAATAAAACTTGATAACACGGTCTAGTTTCTGCCCTGTTTGCATACGTTTTTAACTGAAGTCGAACATATCCCTGAAACGTTCACTGAAATGTCTGCGTGCGTGCGCACGTGTGTGTGTGTGTGTGTGTGTGTGTGTGTGTGAGCAGCAGCAGGCCTCACTGTGTCACCTATCTCTGCAACTGGATATCCTCCAAACTTCTCACCTCCCCCCCCCCACCCCCATCCCCACCCCTCCCTCTTGCCTCCACTGTCCCCGGAAAAAAGGCTGGGACAGCCCACTTATTTGTGCAAGCGACCAGCGGTGAGAAAATTACACACCTTGGCGTGTGCTAATCATAACTTTCACTGCGAGCAAATATTTTTGACTTTTCGGGGCCGCGGGTTCTCTTTCAGGGAGGTGTCACACGGATGAGTGGGTACGTACAAAAGGGCTGTCCGGCGGCCACTGGGGAAAGTACGCGGGGTGACTGAGAGCCTGAATGCTCTCTCTCTCTCTCTCTCTCTCTCTCTGTATCTTTTGTCTCTTTCGTCCTTGCATGTGTACTCGGTTTGAGCTGAATTCGCCGGATCTTCCACATTTCACTAGCAAAGTGATGGTGTACTTACAATTCTGATTCTGACGATATGACTTCAGGGACCAAATTGTTGATCAACTGACATGTTTTCATGCTTCTTACGTCATCATGCGTTTTACGTCATCATGCTTTACTCCATATATCGAGATTTGACACTGCCCCGCCCAGGGTACACCAGTGACTCTCTCTCTCTCTCTAGTTTTAGTCAGTGTAAGTCATATTTGACACACTTTGCGCTGCTAGTCTACAGAAGATCAATACACACGAATTGAGTAACAGACAAAAGAAAACTGACCGCATAATTTTACGGAACAAATATGAGCCGGCGGAGAGAGAGAGAGAGAGAGAGACTGGGGGGGAGGGGGGCAGACAGATTGACAGACAGAGACTCGCCGGGAGAGAGAGAGAGAGAGAGCACCATTCTATGCTCAAAGGATCTAAGAAAGTTCAGCGGTGCTGTTCGTCAGCTCCCCCACCTAAGATAAGTGTGGAATGAAGTGAATTTCCTGCTACAACTCCCCTCGCCGGCCAGTAATGAAGGCATTGTCGGACTTCAGGCACAACTATTCAAGCGATGGCAGGGAAGCTAGACCCCTCTGATTAGTGAGCAGCAAGCGCTCTGATAAAGCAAATGAGTCGAAGATAAAAAGATCTGTCACTATCATTGTATTAACTCTCTCCGTGCTGAGAGTTTTTCCCAGTAGCGTAGTAACATATGGTTGCTTCCCGGCCTCTGTCCGGTAGAAACCCGTTTTGCTAGCTCGGATTCATCTCGTTTTTCCAGAGTTCGTTCCGTAGGTCTAGTGTTACGCAAGTATTTTTTTTTTTTTTTTTTTTTAACTTACCACGTATCAGCCGCCCTCGCCATTAGAAACAGCAAAAATTCATTTGTAAAAAATATACGATAGATATTGGGTGGCGCTGCACCGCGGTGACGCGCTTCCCGAATTTCCCGAAAGGGATAATAAAGTAGTTTTAAAAAAAGAACATAAAAAAGCGCAAAACGAAAAACAAACAAACAAACAAACAAACAAACCTCGCACAGCGGAGACCTATACCTGGACGACGAGTTAACTGGTTGACTGGTTGGTTGGTTGATAGGTTGGCTGGTTTAACGTCCTTTTCCGCCACATGGTTATATCAAAGACAGGACAACGGAAAACAAACAAACAAACAAACAAACGACAGCATGACGTTTCTGACTACTGATCGGGATTCTGTCTCGCGACCCGAGTTTGGTTCCGCACTTCCTCATGTCATGACCGAGAATAAAGTAAAAACTGGACCTCTGCAGCCAAGCGCCAGGATTGTGAGGTTAGCACACAGAGAGAGTTAAAGTCTCCTCTTCACAGGCTCTGGAGAGAATGTCGAGGAAATGTGATGGAAGCATATGTGCAGAGCTAGGACGAGAACAATTCCCCGCACAAATTTCGATTTTCCTACCGCTAACGAACTGTTCAAGGTGTTGTAAGTTGAAAACGCGTGACTTGTTCAGCGACACGGTGCCAGTCTCTCTCTTTCTTGTTGTTGCTATTGCTACTGTTGTCGTTGTTGTTGTTCTGGGATGTGGTTGTTGCGGTGGTTTTTGTTGATAATTGGTGGTGGTGGTGGTGGTAATGTTGTTGTTGTTGTTGTTGACGTTGCTGTCGTGTTTCTTTATCAGTAGACGCACCCTCTGTGACACACGTTTTTAGCATTTTGAGGGGGAAAACCCCC
>JACVVK020000671.1:0-7500 GCA_018292915.2 Batillaria attramentaria | reverse complement strand
ACCGACCTACGCAAGGGGCGGAGTGGCTTGCTGCTTATAGCTCTACTGACCTGTCCGCTGTCTCTCCCCCCCTCCCCCTTTCTCTCTCTCTCCCCCTGGCGACACAATACAATTTATATATGGTGCATGGCCCTTAAAGGGCTGGACAGTTTTACTTTCTGATTTTAAAAACAATTTTATCTGTAAGTAATTGAATATCCTGAACTGAAACAGTGTTTTTCAATTTATTATTATTATTATTATGTGTTCCTGTTACTCATAACTATCCCTCTCCTTGCAAAACAGACAGAATAATTATCGTCTTTCGTTTTCAGTCTGTGTCTGAGTCGTGCGCTGTATTCTTAAAACAACTGACACCTGGCAGCTCTACGCTAAATATATGTGGCTCAGAAAAGACCGGATTGAAACTAAGATGCGCGCGTGTTCTTTTTTAAGTCGTGAAAGCCAACATGCACGAGCGACAGGTCACCATGCAAAGAAAACACAAAACGCCCAGTAAGCACGGGTCTAGAAAAAAAAACACCGTAATGGCAATCCATAAATCAAAACTCGATATGCGACTTAGAAACCCAACCCCAACCTAAATGGAACAACGGGCAGATGGATGTAGCTGAAGAGGCTGCATGCCACTTGATTCCCCAGAGAGAGAGAGAGAGAGAGAGAGAGAGAGAGAGAGAGAGAGAGAGAGAATCAATGAATCAGTGAATCAATGAAACTTTATTTTACAACGGTAGAGGCAGTTGACGTCAAGTGGTCAGTTTTCAGAGAGAGAGAGAGAGAGGTCATACATCCATTAAAAAAAACACCCCCCCCCCTACCTCCCCCCTTCTTACCCAGTCCCCATCCCTGTCCTTCCCATCAACCACAGGCAGTTTTCCAGCGAACGACAACTCTGATCCCTCTCCCAACAGCCCACCTAATCTGCCCCTCTTTTCTTCCCCCTTTCGCGTCCTCCGTCAAACAAGACTTCCAAAAGTTCCAGGCGGAGGTACTCGGAGAGGTGTCTAGTGTTGTCTGACGACACAGCGCGACCACAGTGGAAGAAGCTCCCAAGATAAAGGGAAGTGTTCATGCCGGAGTTTGAGGAGCCAACAGAGACCTCGCGCCTTCCCTGCTGCCGTTCAACCGTCGAGCAAATCTTAACTGGAGGCCGACTGTTTGTGGCCAGAATTTGTCAGCAAACTGTTCAGTTGGTGACGATAATTTTGAAGTGCTGCTTGTTGCTTCTTTCTTGTTTCCGAGATGAGGAAGTGCTGTAATTAACACTTGTAATAATTGAAGGGTGGAAAATGTCCAAGCAGAATGCGGTTGAAAGACAAAGAAGACAGAGGGAAAAAAAAAGCTAGCTCCGTGTGTGTGTGTGTGTGTGTGTGTGTGTGTGTGTGTGTGTGGCTCAGGGGTGGGCTGGGGGAGGTGGGTGCTACACCAAAGAAAATTTCGTGGCTGAAATGTATTCCAATAACTCCTGCTTCTACAGTAGAAACCTGTATACGGCGGAAACTCAAGGGACTGTGTCAAACTGTTCGCGTTGGACAGGTGTCTGTAATGCTCTATTAGATATCAGCACCAAAGCACAAAATGTACACACTGAATGGCAAAGAAACTGAAAACAGTATAATACTAGAGTGGTCAAACATTGTCATTGTACCATTCTGTACTCACACACGAAAAAGAGCGCCGGACCGAAGGGAGACGAGTCTAATGTGAAACGCGTGCTACTGTATCCTAGTCCCAGATAGCCATCGGAGGCAGATGGGACACAGCGCCATCTAACGAGCAGACAGGGATACTGCCTCAGGGCCGTTAACTCCAGCTGCAGCTGGCACAACGAGAAAGATCCACTGGTTAATAAGCAGACACTGTATACCGCTGGAGACAACGAGATGCCGCTCAGAGAGACGTAAAGCCTGAGATCACTGCAATGCGCATGCGCGGATCGATCCAACCCGTTACATTTTTTTTTTTTTTTTTTTTTGTCGCGATTCTCTTTGGCGATGAGCTCGATCTCTTGGTCGCGACTAAACCGTTGCCACCCTACTGGGGGAACAAAAATCTTTTTGCAATTGGCAATTAATTTGCATTCAGCTGTATTACAATTTCCGAGGGGTGCAATTGAAATTTAGTTTCAATTTTAAATCGCACTTCTGGGCAGAGTCTGTTTGAATAAGAGTGCACACATGAGGGTTTTCTGACTGCATTGAGTGTCATGGGGAGGGGGGGGGGGGGGGTCCGCTATGCTTGTTTTTAAGGTACTGTTTATTCATACGAGTTGCTGCTCCACCGGTGCCATCTGTTCGTTGCTCGATAAGGTCAACCTAGTTTATCTCTTTCTCTTGTTAATCTTGAACATTAAAAAATTTTCTGCCATCGACAGACAATAAAGTTAAATTGAATTGAATTGAATTGAATTGAATTGAAAAAAAACTCGGCCAGCGCAATCTATTCGCTGATCTATAGAGGCTAAATTTTAAAGGGGCGAATGCAACCATTTTTTTATGCTCACAGATCGTTCTAAGCTGTTTTCGTGGCATCTATCATCCCACCTGCACAGTGACAGCGTCTGTAATGCTGGCACTGAGCCAAAAGAAGCGTACTCGATGACAGGGAGACCACACTGAGTTCTCCAGTAGTGTAAAAAAAAAAGAAAAAACGGGCGCAGAATTTGAATGTTCGACCGCTCGTGCAAAGTGCAAACATCATTAATTTTTATCGCATTAAGAGCTGTACTAATCATCAAGATAAAGTATTTCGAGCGTACAGGCGCACTCACGTGCGAAACTGTTCCAAACCGTAAGTTGGCACAGGAAAGATGGAATTAGCCATTTTGAAGTATTTTCAATCGAAGAAAACAGTCAAAGCACATAGCACAATTGACTGCGACTCCTTCGACTGTGCATAATCCAGGCAACTCAGTCACAGCTGCAAAGTTTTCAGCGCTTCGCAGACCCTTATAAATCCAGAGCGCGAGTTTAACTCTTAAGAGCCCAAGTCACACTCTGCCCACTGTATGATAAAACTGGTTAAAAACAACAGCCAACAGCCACTTCGAGACACTATTACACAATACATGGGCATTCGAGCTAGGCTCGAGACCGCTGCAGATTTCATACTAGTGGATTGAAGTGGTTCCTAGTGAGATGAAGATTTCAGGTAAAATCGCGATTTTTGCATGGGCAAAGAGTTAATCAGTTTAAGAGTTAATCCGTGCATCAGAATCAGTCACTTGGGTCAAAATGAAACCATCGCGGTGACTCTGGTGGGCGCATATATATAAACTGTTCTATGTACGTGGAAGCGGACCGCGCACTGAACAGACGATGTGATCTGGTTGCGGGCCAACGAGACTGCGCTAACTGGGGGATTTTTTGTTTTTCGTTTTGACTTTGTCGCTCGGCGCGTAGTACAGGTATGAAAGCGTTAGGCCAAAGGCAGTCATGCGACTGAAAGCCGCGAAGTCACAAAAATGTGAGCGGTGGTCTTATGGGTAGCGCGTCAGATTTAGCCGGTGCGCTACTGAACGGCCGTCACCAACGTCATGGCGATGAAGCGTGGGTTCGAGCCCAGGTCGAGCTTGTGATATGTGTTACCGTTGTTTTTTGTTGTTTTTTTTTTTCCTGGCTGCCGGGCTGCTCATCGGGGGTTTCTCACCTGGTTATCCGGCTTTCCTCCCCCAGCAAAATTGCAAAATTGCCAACAACAACAACAACAACAACCCCCCCCCAACCCCCCCCCCCCCAAAAAAAAAAAAAACCCAACAACAACAACAAAAAACATATATATATAGGATAGGTAATGGGTGGCGATGCACCGCGGCGACGCGCTTCCTCCAGAGGAAGCCCGAAAGGGATAATAAAGTTTAAAAACAAACACAAAAAAACTTCCTAAGCGGCACTTTTGTCCTCTCAGAACTCATTACGAATATAGAAACTTCAGTAGAGCTCGGCAAGTTTTATGTTTCATCTTTTGAAGAAGAGTAGGTTGTGGCTGGCTACCATACCATACCAAACCGGGCTGTAGCATGTATTCTAAAACTTCATCCCTTAACCTTAGCTGGTGTTCGTGGTGGCTGTCGTAGGGGCATATTTTTCTTTTTTCGACACAGAATCAGATAAAATGTCAGC
The DNA here is from genome assembly GCA_018292915.2 of Batillaria attramentaria. NCBI lineage: Eukaryota > Metazoa > Mollusca > Gastropoda > Batillariidae > Batillaria > Batillaria attramentaria. Next base: position 3,379 of record JACVVK020000671.1, on the reverse strand, counting down.
TTAATAGATGCGGCAAACACAGAGTAGTATATTGTACGCTTGCAGTGTTTGGCGACACAAAGCTGTAACAGTGCTATTGGAGATCGGAGCAACCCCCCCAACAAAAAAAAATCAAATAGTAAAAAGGTCACTGCCTTCCGAAGCAGTTCCCAAGTCTTTATAAAGACATCACATCAGTACATCGTCTTACACACACTTGCTGCCAAAGACATAAAAAGACAGGACAGAGATCTCGTGATAGTTGAGATCAATATCAAAGGGCAGGGGAGAAAAAAGAGAGAGAGAGAAAAAAATAAAGAGGAACCCAGATAGGCAACTATCGGTCTTGGACTGTTACCACAAAGACTGGGCAGACAGCTTTTGGCTGGCGCAGACAGGGGCCTTAAAAACACAAGCCATGAAAGAGAAAAGCAACAAGTTCAAAGACTCGACGGTTCCAAAAAAGTACAAATTGCCTCCGCAATTGAAAGTGACATTTCAGACAGGGAGGAGAGTTTAAGCACCCTGTCCTGACAAGAAAACAGCACTGCACGCACCCTAGGCACCTCTCGTTTGCAGGAACCCGAGACGAACTTTTAAACGTTTCGGTCAAAGGCCTCTTATGTGTGATGTGTTTTTACTCGCCTTTTCCCTTACCAAAAGCTGGGTACATGGGGTCTGAAGAGGTGTTGATTCCCCAAACGGCAGAACACAAGTGGAGTGCTGACAACATTAGTGGTTCGAACCTGAGCGTAACTGAGTAATGTTTTGTCAATCAAGTTTAAACCCCTCAGAAAAAGGAAGAGGGTACGGAGTCGGGAGACAGGAAGAGGAGGGGGGGGGTGGAGAGAGATAACGATAACGATAACGATCCTTTATTTTACAACGGAAGAAGTTATAGGCATACAAACACCATTTTCAAACTTCCCGTTGCTACACTACCGTAAAAGAAAAAAAAATCAAAAGAAGAATGTAAGGAGAAGCATTAAAAAAACCCCACAAGAACTGGAAATCGCACACAAACACACACACATAAACACACGCACACACATACATAATATGCGCAAGCATAATTATACACAAAATCATGATATCAGTTATGATGTACATACTCATGGGACTAGCGCAGGTGTATCATCATTTATGTAAATTGCGTGACAGGTTTTGTTGGTAAGAAGTGAACTTTGGAGAGAGAGAGAGAGAGAGAACTACGCATCATTCAAATTCCCATTACTGTTGATATTGTTGGATCTTGACACTACAATCACAGAACAGCAACTTGGCGATCAACAAAATGGAAGTAATGACACTTAAAAGCGATGGACGAAATCCGTACTGCACTGAGGCAATTCTGCACACTTCACTATCAGTCTAATAAATCACATTACACGTCAGGGTTCCCATACCAGATCACCAAAATTTTTCACTCAAGGGAGACAAGCAAAGAGAGCAAGCTTGGAACCGAAAGAAGGGAGGCAATTTCAGCAAGGGGACATCAGTACGTCCCAAGACGGACCGCACCCGTGATTTGGCGAGTCCAGGCCCCAGACTAATTCGTCACACAAGTCAAATTAGTCCTATGCCGACCGTTAATGTGATTATGTCAGGTCCTTCAGCTGTCCAGATCAGAACAGTTCTCGGCCAATCTCGAGGGTTCTCGTGGGTCTACACTAGGCCCAGGGCCCAACCTCCCATCTGCTCTTTGCCGTCTCGGGACCAGAGAGATGGCTAACAATAACTAACACTGGCCTCCTGACTCTCGCGACTTTGTGATTTCATATACTTGAGTTGTTGACACGAATCTGTCTTGCATTCAGTCACGAAGGTTAAGTAGAAGCCTGAGTCAGTCAGTGCCCCGGGGGGAGTGCGTGCGTGCGTGTGTGTGTGTGTGTGTGTGTGTGTGTGTGTATGTGTGTGTGTGTGTGTGTGTGTGTGTGTGTGTGTGTGTGTGTGTGTGTGTGTGTGTGTGTGTGTGTGTGTGTCGGGGGGAGGGGGAGAGGGAGGGGGTTAGAGGTCTCGAAAAAGGCAGAAATTCGGCGACTATAATTTCGTCTCGACGATGATCTGTTGACATTTACAATTCACGTGAGTAGAAAACCAAGTACACCAGTCCTTACCACGACCTCCGTGTGGCATTTTGTTTTTGAAATAATTACACTTCTTAACTCAATTCTTACCAAGTATGTCTGGGGTTCTGCACCAGTGGCCTCGCAAAAAAAAAAAAAAAAAAAAAAAAATCATTGATTTATGGACGGTTTGCATGGATTTAAAGTTGGCTCAATGGGGATGTTGCACTTGCTGCCCCAACTCTTTTTTGCCAGCTCCAGTCGTGTTCCTCCCAGGTCATGGTTGGAATCCACGGAGGGCTCAAAGGCTGGGGCAATTTTTATTATGCATGATGATGGAGATGAGGATGATGGTAAGATGATGCTATGGAGGTCCATGTGGTTTGGGACTGCGGGACAGGGCTGCATTCCACGCTTCCTGTCATAAATATCCCGGCGTTCACCAGGCCCGGGAACTACGGCACCTGCGGTGCCGGTTGTGTAATCATCCACATCATAAGACGTGTCATACCAAGGGAAGCACCCCCAAAGTCGCACCCGTGAAGTGGGTGAAGCTCGGCTGTGTGGCAACAACCTCCCCATTGGGCCCATAGCACACCGGCTCTGGCCGGGTAGGAGCCGACCTAGGTAGGAAAAATCCCGCTTGTCTCGGCTGGGATTCGAACCCGGGTCTCCAGGTCCATGGTCCGAAGTGCTAACCACTACACTACGGGGGCCGGTATAGGATGTTGCACTTTGATTACACTCGTGTTTTGCTGCAATAAGAGCCACTAAGAAACCGTAAATCTTGCCTGCTTTTCGCATTCAGGGCCAAAAAGAGTCAAAAACGTGGGATACTCGGTACGGAATGTGTTAATTCTGATAATACGAAATAATCACACTTCTAACTTCTCATAGCAAAAAATAATTATACTTCTAACTTCTAATAACGTGAAACAATTATACTTCTAACTTCTTACATTACGAATTCGTAGTGATACATTGTACGCAGAGAGAAAAGGACAGACAAACAAAACATCATAAACTGTAGGTTTCGTGTTTCCGGTCACGAAATCGAAACCGCAGCTGCCCCTCGGCGAAATAAATCAACGAGCATGATGATATATATCATCCTCTGCAGCCAAGTGAAAGAACAAAAGAGGATCTTACCCCTTTCATCTACGGTTGCAATGAATATACCATATAATAAAACAAAAAAAGAACGAAAGAGAGAAACAAACACCGCTAGACACACATTTGATATCAAACATTCGCAGCTGCACATGCACACACGCACGCATGTAGGCCGCGCACGCACGCACGCACGCACGGGCACGCACGCTCGCACGTACGCA
>JACVVK020000670.1:247500-257500 GCA_018292915.2 Batillaria attramentaria | reverse complement strand
AGCTCCTAATAACTGCCGTGACAGGGAATAATCTGCCTTGAGCTGCGTTTGATCACAAAGAAATTGATATTAACAACCTGCACGTGGCTATTTTCAGAGAGGATTTACCTTGTCCGGTACGGCTCAACCCAACACTGAGGAAGATAGACTGCCAAATTCCAGCGATGTTTTTGTTTGTTTTGTAAGAATATGTGGCTGTAGCAAGTAACTTGAATGGATTTGGACTACTGACGTGTTTATCAGCAGTGGCGGCAAGCCGGGTCAATGCGAAAAATGCTTTGTTGGGAGGGCGGGTGGGTGGGTGTTTGGGAGTTTAACGTCCTTTTCCACCACGTATGCTTTGTTGAGACGGCAGGGAACAGCGACAAAAGAACACAGTGAATTTTGACAGACCGTATGATATATAGCTGAATTTTTGTTTTGAATGACTGAAATTGATTTTGAAAAAAAAAAGGTTTTAAGCTTGAAATTGAATCTGGCAGTTGTGCAGCTGGAAAAGATACAGTACCCGTCAGTGCTCCAACCCCGCCCCCTATTGAAATCAATAAGTTGAAATGTGGAAACGGGTTCGCCTGATTAAAAACAGAAATATTCAAAACAGTTTAATTAAAAGGCAAGATATGCCGCAGAGAACATCTTCAGATTTTATTTTGTCGCGGAGTATAGTAGTAAGCACGGACAAACAGAATACAAATCTTACTTGTCTTTCCAATGTACTCAGTCGAACCTGTTTATTTCATTTGCTTCGTCAGACTTCACACTCCCCCTCCCTACATGCCCCCCCCCCCCCCCCCCCCACTAATTCTCTCCTTCCTGTGGGTGTAACCGCAAAGCACTTCTCAAGAATTAACACTTTACTAGCGAAGCGCTTGAGACGAATAAAATCTTGATCAGGTGACACACTCAGCAAGTGTTTATTAACACATCTTCCGCATGCGTAATTTAGACAGTATCTCTGCCTTTGTAATTAAACCAAATTGTCCCCCCCCCCCCCCCCCCCCCCCCGCTTTGCTGTGTTCATTTAATTAGGAAAGCAGGGCACGACCGCAAATTCCCTGTTCTTTTCACGCTTAGGCAAGCTTACGGCCGGGGATGGCTTCTTGTAAACCATTAACCCCTACACTGCCGTCATCTGCACGCTGTCAGCCGCCTCTGAAATGCCGCGAGGCCCAGCCTGGCCAGGAAAGAGTTAACGGTGTGACAAACGGGTTGTCAGGTACGAAGCGACATTCTAATCTCGGGGGGGAAGACGTTTTTAGGGGGATTTATCCTCCGAGTCAGACGATAAAAACATCAACACGCCCTGCTCGCGTGCAAAATACTAAATGGACACGGTGGGTGGAGGCAGGTATAGTCGGTAAGGGGACAGACACACAGGACACCGAGCCATTCTTCTTCTTCTCATTTTTTCCGGACCTGCAGTCGGTTCTGTGGAGGGAGACGCCGAGAGAAACTGATAGACAGAAGGAGAGGAAGCGGAGAGCCTTGTAAGTGAAAGCTGCCCACCTGCCTTCACACGTCTTGCAGAACTTCCACTGAGTTTCCCCCCACTGAGGTGCTGGTGCAAGACTGATTAAGCCGGAGCTGTGACACGTCCTTGACTCGGCGTCAATGTCCAGTACAAAGGTCCGGAAAGCAGCCTTCGCTAATTTTGCTGGAGCAGCCAGACAGCCTGAGTCGCCCAGAGGACGGCCGCGGAGTTGCAGAGTCTGAGTGTTTCCTCTGTGCCACTTGTGCTTCCAGTCCAATCCGTCAGGTAGGAGAGAGAGAGAGACACACACACACACAGACACACAGACACACAGACACAGACTCAGACACAGACACAGACACAGACACAGGCAGACAGACAGAGAGACAGACAAAGTTCAGACTGCAGAGTTTTTATTGCGTAGGCCTAAGAGCCTTTTACAAAAGGGATACAGACAGACAGACAGAGAGACAGACTGAGAGAGTTCAGACTTCAGAGTTTTTATTGCGTAGACCTAAGGACCTTTTACAAAAGGGACACAGACAGACAGAGAGAGATAGTTCAGACTTCAGAGTTTTTATTGCGTTGGTCTAAGGGCCTTTTACAAAAGGGATACAGACAGACAGACAGACAGACAGAGATAGTTCAGACTTCACACTTCAGAGTTTTTATTGCGTAGGCCTAAGGGCCTTTTACAAAAGGGATACAGTGGGAGTCGGGCAAACTCCAGTGTGGAATATTGAATGGAAACCATCTCAAACATCCAACACGGTGATTAACCTTTCACTGACATGGACATCCGATGTTAGGAATTGTACCCCCCCCAAAAAAAAATACTTCAGAGAAGTGGGGGTATATGTATATGTATATGTATAAAGTGATATATGACGCGACAGTCACAGTGTCTCTTGAGAGAGAGAGAGAGAGAGAGAGAGAGAGAGAGAGACAGACAGACAGACAGACAGACAGACAGACAGACACGGGGCTTCGTATCCAGACCAGACTTTTAAAGGGCGCGGGTACTGACTTAGGAGCGGTTTGCGAGCTGCACATGATTCAAAATGCGGTGAGCGCTGATATCCGACCAGTAACAGCCCCATATCAAATTACTCTCTCTCTCTCTCTCTCTCTCTCTCTCTCTCTTTGACTAGCAAACCGTCCTGAATGCCTGTGGCTTTTAAATGTCCTGGCTGACTGTATAAGTATAGAACCTGTGTCCTGAATATTCTTTATTACAATATGTCCGCCTTGGTAAGAAAGAAATCGGACATTTCGAAAATGAATCAGCCTGTGACCGATGTCCGATGCGGTTACTATGCACACATTTTTTTTAAAAACAATTTTGGTGGGGGAGGAAAGCCGGATAACCCTGAGAGAAACCCCCGATGAGCAGCCCGGCAGCCAGGAAACACCGGTATCACATATCTCAAGCTCGACCTTGGCTCGAACCCACGCTTCATCGCCGTGACATTGGTGACGGCCGTTCAGTAGCGCAGCGGCTAAATCCGACGCGCTACCTGTTAGACCACCGCTCTTATAAGTCTAACCTATCAGAAGCTTAGGAAGAAAACTCTCAAAGTCACTCTCCTCTCTTCTTTCATTTGCATTTATAACGTGAAATAAGAAGGAACGAAAACGCCCAAATCGTTTTCCATAGCAACGAAACATCCAGTCTTGAAGTCTCTATGTTCATAAATATTCAGTTCTAAAGGGAAAAAACTGTCGCTTACAAAGCTCTAAGGCTGGTGTGTGTGTGTGTGTGTGTGTGTGTGTGTGTGTGTGTGTGTGTGTGCGTGCGTGCGTGGTGCGTGCGTGCGTGCGTGCGTGCGTGCGTGCGTGCGTGCGTGCGTGCGTGCGTGCGTGTGTGTGTGTGTGTGTGTGTGTGTGTGTGTGTGTGTGTGTGTGTGTGTTTTTAAGTTGTTTCTCTATAGAGAAACAACTTTATGAGACGGGGCAGATTTTGCTACGCGCAGCAGCAAGTTTCAGTGATACAAAACAAGACTGTGACGTTTCTCCACACAATACTTACTTTCACGCACACAGTGACGTAACGAAATCTGCGTCATAGACACCTTACGTGCACACTTTGCTGCTGCGTTCTTTTTGGCGGGAATGACGTGTGCGTGTGTGTGTGTGTGTGTGTGGACGGATGTAATGATGGCTATCTCCTAAACCACCTCGTTGGAGGCCTTTTTACTTTGAGATAAAATGGGAATTCACCTTCTCCAGACCTATTTTTCACGATTTTTAGCCTACTGCATTTTCAAAAGAGTTATCGCCGATTTTTAAAAATCGGTCATGTTACGATTTTTTTCGAAAAAAATATTCAAATGGCTTCATTTTCTGAAATTGGGAAGATCATCCAATTATACTGCCTGTTTTCGTAGCACAGCTATGTAGCTCTGACAGGTTTTGTGTAAGAAAAATATTTCCGAGGTAGGGGTGGTTTGCATATAAGGCCAAATATCTGTGAAAAGACTCCTTCAAATTACTCATCATTCCGGTATTTTTGTCACTTGTGCCAACTGCACATATGACATGAACTGCTGCACTATTATAGCTTTAGTATTAAGAATAGCAGAGCTTTTAGATAAACACATTTTTCACGTTTCTGCGAGAAGCGCCGGTCATAAAAGTTCCAATTTTGCTATTTCGTAAGTACAAACCAAGACACTTAAGTCCACGTTTCATCAGCTCTCTAGATCTTCCAGATTTTATGTCAAAATTAATTCAGTCACGGAAGTCACAAAAGCAACAAGGAAATCACAAGATATGTAGAAGTATCATCTGTCAGACGAGCAGCGTGAGTTTTTTTTTTTTTAGTTTAATCCTCTTTATTCCCTGGGGAACATAGGGCTACAACCACACTCCGCCAGCGCACTCGGTTCTGGGACGCCCTCTTTAGTTCGGCCCACGTCATTCCGGCGGCCTTGGCTTCAGCGTCCGTACTCCTCCGCCAGGTCTGCTTCGGTCGGCCCACTTTGCGCTTTCCCTGGGGGTTCCAATCAAGGGACTGCCTGGTGACATTTGATGTTGACTTTCGCAGAGTGTGTCCGATCCATCCCCATTTCCTTTTCTTGATCTCCTGCTCGATGGGGACCTGTCTTGTTCCCTCCCAGAGGTCTTGGTTCGAGCAGCGTGAGGCTGACGTCAAATGTTTGGTTCACAGACAAAATCTGCAAGTATCGCCACTGCTTCCGACATTTCATCAGCCCTCTAGATCTTCCAGATTTCATGTGAAAAATAATTCAGTCGGAGAAGTCACAAAGCCAACAGGGAAATCACAAGACATGAACAAGCATCCTCAGACGATCTCAGTGCTAGAGGCTGACGTCGAAAGTTTACTTCACGGAATTGACGTCATCTCTCTCTCTCTGTATGACGACCTGCCTGAGGCTGACGTCAAATGTTTAGATCACGGAACTGACGTCTCTCTCTCTCTCTCTCTCTGGGGAGCCAGGGTGGCCGAATGGTAGAGCGTTGGACTTTCAATGCTTGGGTCGAGAGTTCGAATCCTGGCCGCTGGGGCCAAATATTTGTGCTGGCCTTTTTCTCGTTGCCCCGTCTTTGATATCACCCTTATGTGGGGGAAAAGGACGTTAAACTCCTAAACACCCACCCACCCACCCTCTCTCTCTCTGCCTCTCTCTATCTCCCTTCTTCCCCCACCCGGCCCCACCCCCAGTCACGTGGCTAATCGGTCGAGGTCGTAGAGGATCTAGCGTCATTGGTAGAACTTGGAGAGGGGAGAACCGGCAACAATAACAACAAAGACAAAATAAAATGAAGTTTGGAGAAACAACTTTGTAGGACGGGGCCGTTCCTCCTTGTTTTGTTTGGCGGGGGGGGGGGGGGGGGGGTGTTAATGAGTATTGTATAGGCGCTTTACCCAGTTTCACGAATCGGCTCAAACTGAACTGAACTGAACCCAACACGCACGCTCACGTGAATCACACGCATTCTCTCACACACCGGACATAAACACGTTACAATCACGTGGTGCGTAGGGTCAGCTCAGCTATTGTCTGCCAAATGAACTGATGCTCCTTTTGGCCACTGCGACCATTTTCGCGACTTTGCGGCTTTTAACAGTTGAGATATAAGACTTTCTGTGGCCTACAGCTGCCATGCTTGCAATACACGCCGATCCACCGAAAAAGCCACCAGGCAGTGTTGTCTAGTTGGTCTTCAGTCCACAACCAAATAACGTCGTCTGCTCAGTACGCGGTACGCTTGTGCGTACGTAGAACAACATATGCGCCAAGCAGAGTCACTACAATGGTTTCAGATGCTGTATTGTGTCCCAACAAATGACTGATTCTGATGTACGGTTAGTTAGTTAGTTAGTTAGTTATTTAGGGCTTAACGCCGCGCAAGCAACAGAGGCTAATTCGCGGCAATCTGATGCACGGAGTAAGCGCATGTTCGAATAATGTAAAAAAAATGTTCGAAAGCGTTGTTGTATTCCTGATAAACGTATTGAGATGACTTTAACAAAAAGTATATATATATATATATATATGTATATGTACTCCCAATGTGACGAATTTTCTGTACAATTTTGTACACGAAAAGGTTGAATTAAGTTCCGAAACTTACCTCCTTCCGACGGTCAACCTTCGGAACCTAGGCCAAGTAAAATCATGCATAATAATAATGATAATAATTCTTGTATAGGCGCTTTACCCAGTTTCATGAATCGGCTCAAAGCGCCGCGAACTGAACCCAACACGCACGCTCACGTGAATCACACGCATTCTCTCACACGCTGGACGTAAACACGTTACAATCACGTGGTGCGGAGGGTCAGCTCAGCTCAGTATTTAAATTTCGGAATTTAGAATTGCATTTATTTTTCAAATTTGGTGGGCTGAACTTTTCCAAAGCAGAGAACCCCCGACGATCGGTCCGAATGAACATACTGTCTCTAGAATGAATGTAGGCATCACGATTAGCTTTGCATCTTGGTCAGCGCTACAAGAAGTGGTGATCCTGCAGGGCTTCGTTGTGACATTTGCAGTATATCTTGTCCTTTTGTTTAAGCCGGCGATGCCGCTGTAAGCCATTAAACATCTGTACACAGTTTGCTTTGTGTGCAAGATTTGTGAGTGTGGCTCAAGTAGCTCGCACTGGTATTAAACGGGCTGATTCCACCTTTGCTGAGCCAACTTATGTTTTGGAACAGTTTCGCTCGTGAGTGCTCCTGTAGGCTCGAATTTTTCTATCTTGATGATTAATACAATGTGTTAACACAGCAGTTACGCGTGGGGTGGAATATTCAAATTCTACGACTGTTTTTACACTGAAGCCTGGGCACAGCGCGCGAAACACACATGTGCACAGCACAGTCGTTGCGCTCGGTGTGTCTACTAACTACAAAACTGAACGCAGCTGTGCTCGGTGACAAACCGATTGAAGATGCACTGTCCGCCATGTTTGCGCGCCGAGTGACGTAGTACAGCCAATCAGAATCTGTTGTGGAAACCACAGTCACAGTTGTGGCTATTTCAAATTCAGGTTGCTGTGATGACGCCACAGCGGCGGAAACCCCCCAAATCACAACTGTGTCACAACTGTGGACAGCACTGTGGCGCTCCGCAGTGCCCAGTTAGAGCCGGTTTAAAGGCGCTCACTGTGATCGCCGCGTCATCGACTACGCTTCTGCTGGCTCAGTGCCAGCATGCCAGACGCTGTCAGTGTCCAGGTGTCTAAGTGGTGAACGATCAGTGAGCATTAGCCCCTTTAAAGCTCTTTATCCTAGCAACGCGGAATAACTGGGTAATCCCGCAGGATTCCCTTTAGACATTTGCAATATGTCTTTTCTTTCTTTTTAAACCGATGAAACCGCTATAACCCATTATTTTAAACTTTTGCTTTGTAAGATTTGTGACCGTGGCTCGCCTAGCTTACATTGGTAAGCTCAGTCATTGTTCTCGCATCACGATTTCAGTGCATATGCACACACAAAAAAAGAAGAAAAAAAAGGAAGTAAGACTTACTCTGTATCGGCTGAGTGTGGCCTGTATCATTAAGCAACACGTTTTACTTTCTTAGGACAAGCCAGTTTTAGGCAAAACGAAGAAGCTATGGGACCTTTAAGGCAAAGCTCAACTTTTGGTAACAGTCACTTTTGTTCATAATAGAACTATAGGTACAGGTTGAATTTTTGGCGCTTTAAGATCAAAAGAGACGATCATCCTATCGCTCTGTAGGAGATAACAGCTGCAATATCTACTAAATATCTACTTTAGAGAGAAACAGTCCTGATTAACTCCCGTGATAGGGAGGGGGATAGACTGATGATCGCCTCCTGTGCTGAAGATGACCTGTGGTGCGCAGCTGTATGTAAATAGATACCATTTGCTGTCCGCTTCTGTGTCGCTGACATAAAAGCCTTTCGTGGTTGATTTCCATAGCAAACCTTCTTTCTGGCTTCGTGCTCGTTTCCAGCGGGCTGTCCACCAATGGAATGTGGTCGAAGGACGTAAGAAAAAGTTGCTTGAAACAGTAAGCACTGGGGTCTGGAGACGCGCGCATACAGTGTATCCTGGAAAGCTTAGGAGAGTCAGTGGTAGCTGAAGACTTGCTGTAACGAATAGCTCGGGCAGTCTTTTCATTTAGTGTTGTTGCTCTCTCTCTCTCTCTCTCTCTCTCCGACTCTCTCCCCCCCCCCCCCCCCCCCCCCCCCCCCCCCCCCCGCGGGTCAGGATTCGCTCCATATGAAAACAAACCGAAACGTGAAAATCTGGAAGATTATTTATGTTCGACGACTTATTAATTTACGACTGACGCCAAATAACGCCCCATGAAAAAAATGCACCTTACTCTCAATGGCCGAAGTGCACGCGTGTCTCAGTCGAAACAGTCCAACTCTAACTGACAATGACTGCGACATGCGCTATAGGGGATCCCGTCAAGTGCCGTTGCACACTTTCCATCCACGTTAGCTAGTCATCGGAGAGCCAAGGTAATGTTCTTACACTGCCCGGACGTTTCGCTTGGTTTAGCGTTCAAGAAAAAAGACATAGCCATCATTTTGTTATTGTTGTTGTTTTGTGAGTTATTTGTTGTTTTGTTTTGTTTTTTTTCTTTTTGTTTGTTTGTTTGTTTGTTGGTGGTGGTGGTGTTTTTTCAGGGGGGGGGGGTTTGGTGGTGGTGTTTTGTTTGTTGTTGTTGTTGTTGTTGTTTTGTTTGTTGTTGTTGTGTTTTGTTGTTTTGTGTTTTTTTTGTTTTGTTTTGTTTTTTTTTTGTTTTTTTTTGTTTTTTTTTTTTTTTGGGGGGGGGGGTGTCGCGAGCCCTAATTCTCTGGAATTTTCAGACAAACAGGGCTGCCCGAACTACCTAACGATCAACCTGCACGACTTGTCTAGCGACATCAAAAGGCCAAAAGGCACGTTCAATGTCTCGTACACCAACAGGAAAAGAATGCTCACTAGAACACAGGCCATTTACCATTGTGGCTAGTATTCGATCCTCCTAACTCTAATATTGCCGGATCGAAGCTGTACCTACAGTGTCGTCCCAACATCTGCGCACCTGCGTACAGAAGTGAAAGGCTCTTAGCATAAGACGGTTTACATGGACCATCGATATGCCCACCCTGTATTCAGTATAGGAACTAAACCGAAAAGTCCACCTCAGTCGTGAGGTAGCCTGCGAATTGTCCCGAACTTGTGCTGTACACCAGAAAGCACGTGATTTTTCGGTTTAGTCTCAGCATTGAAACGTTCTGAAAAGTGAATGCAAAATAAAAGGGCCTGCATCAAAGTGCTTGAACAAAATTGCATTCAGTTGCAAAGTGTGGACTAAAATGCCAAATGTTTGAAATGTAAGCCAAAATGCAAAATAAAACGGCATACATCAAAATTAATGTTTCGTTCATTTAAAAAAGGCGCCCAAAGTCTGGGCTGTACTGCCTAAAGTAAGACATAATGCAGAACATCGAATGCGCCCAAAGTATGAGCTAAAATACAAAATAAAACCACCTACCCTGTATACCAAAATCATGCTCCCACAAAAATCCACCGGTACCAGTGTGTAAAACGCAAAATAAAACTCGCTTACGTCTCTTGTCGCGGGAGTGCGTTTTACGGAATCTTTTACACATCCTTTTTACGTTTTTTGTTGTTGTTGGGTTTTTTGTTTTTAAATCGAGGTTTTAACTCTTATTACACACAGCGAAAAAATTCTCATATTTCACCATTCTTCCTTCATCCGGGAGTTATAATTCTCACGTGTATCCTAAACACCTGCACGGGGCATTAGACTTTCATACTTAATATTTATGCGGTTTGGGTTGCAGTTAATGCCCTCATGGTTTCACACTCACAATGTCATATAGATCGTCAGCAATGATTCATCTCTCTCTCTTTCACACACACACACACACACACACACACACACACACACACACACACACACACACACACACACACACACACACACACGACTGCGGAGCATGCTGATGTTCCGATAAATCATCTAGGAGGAGGTGAAAGGTACAAGGATTGATTGCATTTGTATGTAATA